>CM065673.1:4514952-4567452 GCA_033220385.1 Triplophysa yarkandensis
TCTACTCTGTCTGTACAAGGTGAGTTTTAAATCAGTATGACGCAGTGCAGATCTGCTTCATACCACAAAAACACACATGATCCAAACATCTAGTGTAGCTTCATGTGTTTGGAAGACAGATAGTGGTTTCAAGCACAATTGAGCCAGTTTCTGGATTTCTTTGAACTATGTGTCTCAAAAGAGTTTTATTTTTAGAACCCATAAATAAGGATTAACATTAAATAAAATCTATAAGCAAATCTTATAATAAATAAATAATAATGTTCTGTGTTCAATTTGACATATTTTGCATTGCAATAGTTCACCCTAACATTTACTCAACCTTACATTATTCCAAACTTGTATGACTTGTTCTGCCAAACACAAAAGACACATCTTCTGTTAAAATTGCTGTTTTCTGCGTCAACGTCTTAAACTTTAAATGAAACGACGAGTAAACGTTAAGCCTTATGAAAATTGAAAATAGCAAAGAAATCTACAATGCTAGCACAAAATTGACTCTAACGTGAAAGTTGACCTAAAATTTGTGTTATCATTTTCACTTTTCTGCAGAACACAACAGAGGATATTTTGAGGAATATTCAAAACTGGCACCCAATCATTGGATTTGTATTACAATTGAAGTGAATAGGTGCCACTGCTATTCTTCAAAATATCTTCTTTTGTGTACTGCAGAAGAGAGAAACGCACACAGGTGAAATGACAAGAGTGTGAGTGAATGATAACTGAGTTTTATTTGTGGATAAACGTTTATTTGACGTAATTAAAGATCTTAAAGACACCGAAAAGAACAAATTCAGCAGAAAGCAAAACGAAGATGTTATCTTTTAGGTCACTGCTCTCACCTGTCCTGCCATCTCGAGGGAAATTACACGATAGCATCTCAAAGTGCAGATAATCAATAATAATCTACTCCTGGAGCTTGTTTCTAAACTAGCTAACCCATAATTAAAGCAAACACACAAGCCTACAGCATTTAGAGCAGAGGTGACTGTCCACACTGTGATCATTCTCATCTTTCTATCTAGAAAAGGGTACAGTGGCCATCATAGGGGGAAATCGGACAGTAACTCAAGGAGATCAGACCGAGTTCCAGTGCCAGGCAGGCGGCTGGTACCCTGAACCCAGTTTGTCCTGGTCTGTAAATGGTGCGGTGGTAAAATCTTGTGCCAACAGCTCTGTGGCACAGGGAAATGTGTTTAACAGCAACTGTTCACTGACACTGACTGTCGCCAGTAATTCTTCTGTCCAGTGCCTGGCCAAAGTCTCCGCCATGAGCTCCCCGGAGAGCAGCACTGTGTTTCTCACAGCAGGTAAGAATGTTTCTTATCTGCATTTGTGTTTTCATTTATAAAAATTGAACTGAAATTTTTATTGATGATTGAGTTTCATAAATTGGTGTGCCATTCTAATTCTCAGATAGGGCTTAATCACATGCAGGATGAAAGTTCAGTTTGTACTTATACAAAATTTGTCTGTGTTCCGTACATTTGTGTTTATTAACACATTCTCAAACATGCATATATTTAAATCAATATAACAAACATAACTTATGAAAATAATAAAATAATGTATGAATAGTTCATATAAATAAATACAGAATATAAATTACTAGTAAATATGAACTTAAAATACATGTCTGTATATTTGTTTATAGAGTTCACCTTTGTCTTTCCGATTTTGAATTCTGATTCCAATGACAAAATAAGTGATTATATGAAAGAGTGGTTTTCTTTTTCTTTTATGAGAAATACTTCAAAAAAGGTTTACAATAAATTAAACAATTTAAGTCTAAGGTGACGCAAGTTTCCATAGCATGCGATTTTCTCTTTGAAATACCAGACACAATTGAATAAGCAAAGCTTGTGTCTGTTTTATTCATCTTCCCTTTCAAACCACAATTATAGTTGCCATTATCTGCTGCTAGAGGGCACTACATTTTAGTTCACCTAAATCACAAAATCTTGTCCACATGAACTCATCCTTATGTCAGTTCAAACCTTTATGACTTTTTGGAACACTAAAGATATTCTGAAGAAAGTTGGTTGTTAAAAAGCAGTGGCACCCATTCACTTCCATTGTATGGACACAAATATGCAAGTGAATGGTTGCCAGTTGCCAACATTCTTCAAAATTTCTTCCTAATAAAAATCATTAAGACTCTAAATGACATTAAGGTGAGTAATCGATGATAGAATTGTGATTTTTGTGTGAAAGAAAAATGTAACTCAACAAATTTATTTTCCCTTTTAAGCACCCAAGCCAAGAGATCAAACCATTCTGATCGCTGTGACTGTGGCTTTCAGTGCAGCTGCGCTCTTGTTTCTTATCATCTTTGGAATCATCTTCTTCTGTAGACGCAGGAAGAAGGAAAGTAAGTATTAATCTGTGGTAAGACGCTGATCAACATCTTTGTTTTAGAAAAATAAGAAATAAAACCCCTAAGGTTGTTTAAAACACATCTGACATCGATTCATGAATAGGACACAAATGTTAGTGACTGACAACTCAGTCACCACTGACTTGTAATGTATAGAGACAAATGCAATGAAAGTAAATAGTGTCTGTCAGCTGTCAGTCAACATTCCCCTTTAAGTGTAGTCTGGTTTTAAACAATACAAGGGTGTGGCAATACATACACACAGATTCATATATATATATATATATAGGTTTCTATATCAGAATATTCATATATTTATGTTTCTTTATAGAATCAGGTTACCAAGAAGAGCTAAGAAGGTGAGACTGAAGCCCAACGACATATATTTTTTACAGTTTTTAAAATCAATGTAACCCTTGTGTGGTTTTGTGACGTGTAAACTTGTTTATTCTCATTTTTGAAGGGCTCGGCTCCAGTCAATGCACAGGGCACCTGTCACATCAGATGGGCTTGGACGTGACAACCGAGGTTATGTGACAGATGGACGATATGGTGAGACTCAAACTCATTCTATATACAACTACATGGAATCACTAGACAAACCCTTTCAAAAACCTCAGAGAAAAAGAACTAATGTTCTCAAATAACCCACATGTCATTGGAAATTTAGCCTCCAGATCAGTATACAAAATTGAGATCGTATTTAAATATGCTTACATTCTTATACATTTAAATTCTCCTTTGTCATCTCTTCTGATTGTAAAGTTTCCAAGTTCATGCATCGTGTTCCAGACAAACTTGAATCTTTTCTTCTTTACAGGAGAAGATTACAACGGTGGAGTCTGGCACACAAACTACTCCCCCAAACAGCAGGTGATGTTTCACACCTAACTTTTTGACAATTTAAACACTAAAATATACTTAATACAAGCTTCTTCTAAGCAACACGCATTCTAATGCAAAGCTGTTGTTTTTCAGAGGTCCTATCCGAAAGATGATTTTTTTGACTCTGGCTACAGAAATCACAGACACATGACTATGGTCTAAAGACTGACTGTAAAAGACAAGTTCTCAGCCAGCAGGTGTTCTGGTTCTTGTCATGAACAATACATGTTGAAGAGCTGAGGACATGAAGCACTAAAGGATGATCCAACCCCGTGATCTGTTTGCCTACAAGAGTTTTCGGCACATTTGACTTCTCAGGAAACCGTGAGATACACTTGAGATTTAAAATTCTGTGACCACACTGAAAATCTTGAATTTGTTTCCATCATGTAAACAGAGATGTTTTCTTTTTTTGAAAACAAGACGGCTTATTGTAAACCCAGTATTGGTTCTAAAAGGGATGAACCTACTGTTGAGTTTAAGGAACATTCAACATTTTTGGGATAAATGCTCATTTTCCAGCTTGCCAGCAGAGTTTTACAGTTTTGAAACCCATTCCTGTTCTGCGAAAATAAGCCTATTTCCATAAAAAGTGTGTTTTTTCAATTCAAAATCGTGGGATGTTGGGTCACATATATACGGTTTTAGGTTAATTTAACCAAATGTTGGCTTAGGGGTGTATAGGACCCAACATTGGTAGAAAATGACCCAGCACTAAATTATAACATAAAATGTAATATTTTAAAGTGATTTTTATAAAAGGATCAATTTTCTTGCGTTCAGAGAAGCACATAATGTGGGGTTCATTCTGAATTCTTTCAGGGATAACATGCTGGCATCAAAGCAAAAAGTATTACAGTTACTCTCCCTTTGTGATTTTAAACCTGTTTGAATGCTGTCTGGTTACCCAACTTTCTTCAAAATATCTTAAAACATGTTCTGCAGAAGAAAAAGGTCAGGTTAAAATTTACATCAGGGTGAGTACATGATGACACAAGTTTTATTTTGGGGTGAACTATCACTTTTAGAAATGTATATATATATATTGTCATATAAAAGTTTATTTAAAGTGTATTAGTATTAGTTATTTGAAGGCATCGGGTAATTCATTATCCAAAAATTAGCATTTTCATTCGAGTTCTCAGACTTTGGAACACACGTTGCACAAAATTGTGTATGCATCCTAAACATTAGGAATATTTTTTACTCTCTGTTTTTTGTAATATGCTGACACATCAGATTAATAAAGTCAATCTGAAGGCATTTGAGGGGTTCTGCTGGGGTCAGCCACAACCTCATAAAAAGAATCTACTAATCCTGAACTCCCTCTAGATGACAATTGTTAAAGTGCATAAATGACTATTTTACTTAAATGCTGAAGTTGCATGCTGCTAATCCATAAATGAATCAATTAATACAATTGAATTCAGATAAGATTTACAAATACAGTCTTTACCCATCTGCACTTATCCGACCTTTCAACAGCACCAAAATCAATAAAAGCTGACAGCTACAAGCATTTTCTACATTTTGGTAAATGTAATTCATTTACATAAAGTTGACTGAGCTTTAATGAACCAATAACAGTTAAGCAACGCAAGTTGTGCATGGAAGCTCATTTTTTTGGGGCATTATGGGCACTTTTGAACAATTTTTTTTGAAGAATTGGTGTATAATTCACTACGTATTTATGTGACAATGTATTAAGCAATAAATATAATTTTTATGTCATTTGTAAAATGTACTCAATTTGTTAATAAACCCAATAAAAAGAAAAATATTTTTTCTGTTTATTCAAGAACAATTTTTTTCTTTCATCATGTATTCATCTAAACTGTCTGACTTACTTTTTTCTGCAGAACCAAAAAAATGTGGTAACCATACAACATTGGCTCATTGAGTCTCCCTGTTGAGACATTTATCCAAGTATCTTCTTTTGTGTTCTACAGAGTAAAGAGTCATACACATGTATTAATAAACATTATTGTGAATAATCAATGACGAATTTTCACAATACTGCTTTTTGTTATTCAACATTTTGTCAAGCTGACACACTAAATGGAATATTTGTATTCTTTGTTTTATTTTAAAAAAATGTGGTCACCCAAAAACTAAAACAGATCTACATTGGATAAATAAATGTTCTGTCTTTCCAGTTGTGAAGCATTACAGTACTGCTTTTCGACATAAGTCATGGTTCTTTTTAAGCTTTGGAAGAACAAACCTCTCTGCATTCAATGTGTGTGAATATTAGCCCTCTTTCATCTTTTCCCTTAAAAAATAATGAATGTTCATAAATAAATAAATAAAGAAGTGTTAATAGCCAGCTGTAGGCTGGCATCTATTCCCTCATGGCTTGTTATAAGCTTTAGAATCTTCCTCACGCATCATTCCACCCAGTTCCGTGCTGGCCGAGCAGCTGATATTCTCCCACTCATTACGGCCACACCAAAGACTTCCAGTTATGTAACCAACGCTGTGTACATCAAAACCACGCAGATATGAAACTTTTCCAGTATTATTCAGGCGTGAGGTGTAATATTAGGGAGAACGTTTCCAAAAAATTACTATGGTGTTCAATTAGTAGAATATTACGATGGCGCTGAATAAATTGTTTATATAGAATCATATAATAGGAATAGGACCGTGTACTGTTTTTATATTTTGGCGTACTTGTATTTGTGTGATATTAAAAATGAAAAACATGCTACATGTTTAAAACATGATAAAAGCAGAGTCCCAAAAAATCTGTATGTAATTTAAAACTTGGCAGTCTTTCTTCAGCAGAACATAAAATAAGATATTTTGAAAAATGTTGTTAACCAAACAACATTCATCCCTGTTGACTTCCATTAAATAGCCACAAACCACACAGACATTTCCCTCCCCAATAATTGTTAAAGTGAGAATTGTAAAAGTCAGACATTACAGTTTATTTGTCTACACAGTCCTGCTGGAGCTTTTCCTAAAGGCGCTTTGGAAGTTAATGAAGCACTGTTTTGTTTTGAAAGACCAGACGGAAACATGGCAACCTCTAAAACTTTAACACCCGGGTGGTCTTGCCAGAGGATATAGCTAATGACCGAAAAGAAAATATCACCTTTGGTGAATGCTTTTGACCCCATGATTGTGAAGATTTCTTCACTTTTTATTGTAAAACATCTCGAGAGAAGCAGAGTTGCTTTTTTCTCTCCCTCTGTATGAAAATGCTTGTGATTAGCTGCATGGGGCACGCATTTAAGACTCATCGCTGAGAGTGTTATTAAATGTTGTGCTATTTCTGTACCTCCCACTGAAAAAGCTACGCTGATCAGCAGGACATCGCAGATGAATTCATTAGCCTGATGACGTCAATGATGGATTCTTTATAATTCGATTCTGAGCTCAAAACTGATTTATGGGTAAGATTTTGACTCGCAATGGAGGGATGGTCTCCTAATCACTTATGCACGTTCAATTTATTCTGAAAATTCTCATATGCTCTAAAAGGGGCAAAATGATGTTCAGTGTTTTTAGATTTGGTGTGTAACCAAACTCAATTTACTAATGAACTGATGAGCTAGAGTTTAGATTTAAAGTCATTGGCTCAGATGCAGTAAAGCACACATATATAAATTGGACAGATGTAAAGGGGGAGTGTAATATTGCCGTTCATGTACGGTAACTTGAATTAGTTTTAAAAGTAGCATGTTTGTATAAAAGGATCATATCGATTTTAGTACACAGTCCAATAAAAGCAAGCAGATGGACCGTAGTTAAGGTTCAGCCACAAATACAGTTCATGTGTCTTACTTCTGCCCCATTTTTCTAATTAATGTGATAGTTTATCCAAAAATGAAAATTCATATTTTTTACTCATCCTCTTGCCATTTCAAAATCTGACTTTCCTTAATAAATAAGTGCCCTTGTTGCTTACTTCTTGTTCTGCATAAGAAAGAGAGTCATACACGTTTAAATGTTAAATGACGTAAAGGTTATCAGTTTTCAAATCTGGGTGAACTCTCAAGTACTATCAAGTAATTTGTGAGATTGATCTGTGTTTTTTCTCAGGAGAAGTTTTTGAGACAGCTGTTTCAGTTTGACTTTCTTTTGATTTCATTCATATCAAGGAGAAAAATGTAAGATATTAAAGAGATGTCGTATGATTATTATCTCTTATGGAGTGATTCAAAATAAACATTCTGTTCTTATTAATTTATCCTCCGACATTTTAGACCTTATGTTTTATCTCCTGAAAAATGTTGGTCTGCATAGACTTGCATTGATTGTGTCAATTCAATAGAGGTCAATGATGAACATTATAAAGCTCTCGAAAATGACAATTCTGTCATCATTTATTCACCCTCTCAACATTCAATGTTTTCTGTCCTCTGCTGTACACAAAAAAATATATTTTAAAGACATGTTGGTCCCCAAAGGCAATGGATGTGTTCATACAATAGAAGTCAATTGTCACCAACAGGTTTAAACAAGGTTGATAAGAGTATTTATTCTAATGTGAACTATTCCTTTAATCTCGAATATCAAAAGTGCTTGCTGATCTAAACTGCACAATAAACCTGTCAGGACAAACTGTGACTATTCACAAACTTCATGTAAGATTTCTATCGTGCACGGATAAACTCAAAACTGGAATCCGGATGTATTTAAGGATGTAATGCAAGTATGAGCAATAAAGTGGTGATGCTTGTATTAGCAAGCGTTACTAATAATAGACAAATGTCCCAAGAGAGAACTAACGTTATGGCATCTCTGAGAGGGGTTTCCTCTCTGAGTCAAAGATCTCAGATGCTAGGAGGCCAAAGCCGCATTAAAAGCAATGAATCCGCCCCCTCCTCCGCTCTTCCTGCGGTCATTTCTGTGTAGGCAGTTTCTGTGCCAGCAATGCATTGAAGATGATTCACAGCGTTCTGCTAATGGTCATTGATAGTCTATCAGCGAGGGCATTAATTAAGGTTTATGCATTCTCAAAGGCCCGTCTGTGTAAAGAATAGTTAAAAAGTAATCATGAGAAGACTTTAATTAAACATTTAGTTGAATATATGCTCCTAGAGGTCTGTCATGGATTCTTCTAATAGGACACTGTACAAGATACAAAGGAAAGTTCGAACTGTGCGAACTGAAAACACAGCCGGCATATCCAAATAAAGCTCTGCAATGGAACTCTGAGGCAGCGTGGGTCATTATCAGACATCTATCTGGATGCTCGGGGGCAGCCGAGACATTAAATGACACCAGGCAGCACCATTAAAATGGGGCGCATTGTTTATTCAAGAAGGACCAAAAATACAGAATTTCAATCCAAATAGTAGAAATGCAAAAGCAGGATTTTATATTTAAGACATAACAGGTGCTTGTGTTTCCACAAGTTAGCAGTTCATGGTGACAGCGTGGTCTGGATAGTGGATAGGAAATGGATAGTTTTACAAAAATATGTTCTCATTTATTCACCCTCTTAAAAGGATATTGTAAAGAATCTCGACAGCACCTTTTCACTTCGATTGAATAGACACAAATGGAAAATTGTGGATTGCATTCTTCAAAATACCTTCTTTTGTGTTCTGCTGAAATACGAGTGTATTTTCAATTTTGGGTGAACCATCCTTTCAAAAAGTAAATCTTCCACCATTAGGAAGGCAATCGCCTGTTTTAAACAAATGAAAACATTACAGAAGGAGACAATGAAAGATTTGTCACCCAATTGTATGACTTGACTGTAGAATCATCCCTCCATGGCACCAGAGCTATAGCTTGTGTTTAATGGAGCTCATCTGTTGAGAGCAACGATAACATCTGGGAATATCAAACTCTCTGCTCAGCGATTATGCAGGCGCTGTGCGAATCTGCAGTCGAAAGCCCGAAAATGATTTGAAATTGTGTTAGTTTGTGGGTGGCAGGAATTCTCCCAGAAAGGATGCAGAGCGTACAGCTGCATGTATTAAAGCCAAGATGCTATTCACGTTCATGAACACGAATGCTGGGTGACCTGCAGAAACATGCAAAACACACTGCTTTGTTAACAAGCTGCAAAGAGGCGAAGAAATTCAAATGTCCTGCAATTATTGGCAGCTCTTTTCAGCGGGGCAGAAACTAATGAACTTATGCTGAGGCGGCATCTCCATGCTTGTGTTTTAAAGATTACATCGATCCAACGCCATGCATGCCAAGAACCGCTGCTGTGTTGAAGCTGTTGCCTTGGAATCTGAATCCAGCAAATCCCGGCTGTATTCTGGCTCTCAGAGGGAGATACTGTGTCTATATATATGCAAAACATATAGAATAAAGAGGGGATACCTGCCTTAAACCAACACATTTCTGTTCAAAGGCACAGAGGTGCAAACTGAATACCAAATACATTTCACTGAGGTCTTTGCTTGGCAGCTTCTTAATAATGTTTACCAAATCTGCATCTTTTCTTTGATGATTGGAGTATTTACATTAAAAACGATGAAGTCGTGTTTGTGATTATGCAAATTTAGGTAATTTACTATATGCATGTATATAAAACAAGATCTGGTAATGCAGAGTCATATATGTCATACATGTGTTAACGAAATACAGTGATGGCACGTATGTATATTTAGACTAGATGTACTACATGTATATATGTATGTATGTATGTATAATGGATACATTATAAAACTAATTGGTTTAAATTATAGCATATGTATAAAATAACATATACATGCACCATTACTGTATTTTATTAATAGCTATGTAAGTATGTATACATATATATCCATAAATACATATATATATATATATATATATATATATATATGTGCCATCATTTCATTTTTTAATATCTATATAAGCAGAAATACATACATACATAGATACATACATTAATACATTCATACATACATACATACATACATACATACATACATACATACATTAATACATTCATACAGTCATACATACATACATACATACATACATACATACATACATACATACATACATACATACATACAGTCATACATACATACATACATACATACATACATACATACATACATACATACATACATACATACATACAGTCATACATACATACATACATACATACATACATACATACATACATACATACATACATACATATATATAACACATTTATAGTTGAAAACTATAAAAATTAGTATAAAATATAGCATTTATATGTGCCATTACTGTATTTTATTAATAGCTATATAGGTATTTATATATATATATATATATATATATATATATATATATATATATATATCCATAAAACATACATATGTGCCATCATTGCATTTATTAAAATATTTATAAAAGCAGAAATACACACATACATCTATACATATATATACATCTGGCATATGGATATACATGCCAGTATGAATTTATGTATGTATGTATTCATGCTTACATCTATAGATATAACAAAATGCAGTGATGGCACATAGGTTTCCAACCTGTATTCGAACAGAAAAACTAACCTAAACCATTTTCTAACACAATATAGGTGTATTCTAACGCATCTAGCATACATCAAACATATCATACATCTCCATACAATCCCCAGAGCCTGCATCGGTGCGCCTCTTTCATCTTTCAGCAGATTAAACCGGTGACATCAGAACGTTTGACACCGGCAGCTTTTCATTGGTTTGATGCAAACGTGATGACATGAAAGGGAGTCTGAGCTCCAAGTATAAAAACTCCATCAGGCTCACAAACCCACGCAGCGTGCGGACTAGAGAAGTGCATCAGTGCTGCTCTCCTGACGAACCTAATCAGCATCAGCATCATCTTCCAGCTTCAGCCTCAGCATCAGCATCAGCATCAGCATCATCTTCCAGCATGAGTGAGGTGAGCTCTCATCCCCACATTTCTTTTATTATAACAAGTCAAGTGACATGGTTTCCCATTTTTGTGAATGGTGCTTGTGGATTTAAGTTGCATTGATGGGCATAGTTTCTGTTTTTAACATCTAAACTTCGACTTTACATCCACCTGTCTAAAAGCTATAAAAGAGAACCTCGATAACCATGTTGGGTTTGTCGAATCAGCATTGTGATCGCGGTGCTCGATGATGCTGACAGCTGTCACTCAAAGCTCCGATCTGATCCGGACTGACTCCGTTGTGCGCTTCTTAGTTCACACTAGTGATGGGTTTTACGCACTCGGTGTAAGGTTGTGGGTTCGCTTCCCACACGTGAACGGTGTGATGGATAGGGGATTGCTTGATGCATGCATGTTTTTACACAACTAAGGGAACGCGTTTTCAACCTTTAAGCTCAAATGCGTTCTGGATCAAATCCAAATTCGAATTCAAAACTCGCTTGAGATGACAGAAGCGCGTCCGCGTCTTGCCTTTGATGCTGAGCGCGCGTGCGACCCACTGCAGCACTCCAGCATCTTTTGCATAGGGATGTTACATAAATGATCAGTCTTGTTTGCTTTTGCAAGAACGTTATAAACAAGTACGTGTCCACAGGTCCAAAAATAAGAAAAAGATGCAAGCACATGCCAGCTTTCTAGAAATGTTGGAGTAAGGGAACTCCCAGCTGCAGGGTATGGAAGGATGCCTGAATTATTAAAGATGTTCCCTTAACCCATTCCTGCAGTCCATTCCTCTCATGGAAGAGCACAATAATTCCCTACATGCTTTTTAATATTGCCATCTGTCTCATGTTAAGTCATTGAGTCCATTCCATAATAAAAAGATGCTCATGGGATGATCACAACCTGTTTCCGATGTGTGTGATATGTCCAGTACAAAACCTTAAAAAAATGCGGAACAAAAAAGCGACGTAGTTGAGATTCATTTCTTTTCATCTGGATATCGTAGTGTAGTTTGAAGGGATTGAGATAACAACTCGAATACGCCGATGAAACAAATAAATCAGGGATTACATCAAATGATGACAAAAGAGAAGTCACTTTCTCGTGTGAGTTCTCCCAGGAAGGCAAATTCAGATTTTCAATAAACAATGAGAGCGTGGACTTAAATTCAGATGGTCCAGATTTTGGCGGGCTGAAACGCCGTCCGCATACAGATATTAAGCGATTTGTACATGACTTTTGTTGCCATGTAGGATTATGTAACATGGATTTAGGTCTGAACTGTAATGGCAGGGGAAATGTACGGACATCTTCCAAAAATCTACAGAAATGTAACCTCAAATATGATGGTCATAGTTAGTTTGACTTCCATTAGAAAAAGACATTTCACATTTCACTTTCCCTAATGCTCAATGACACGAACATCTTTAGCATTAATGCAATTTAATGAAGTAAAAGATGCTGACACAAACAAGTATTGGAGAATGTAGAGGAGTCAAACTAGCTGATCTGGTATTTTTATTCATTTATGATGATATACATGGAAGATAAAATGCCAATCCATCACATTGGTAACCCCCCAATTCTCAAAACTATAGCTTAAAAACAAAATGTTGACCCAGTACATCTCAACATTTATAAATGGTGTATCTGAATAGGAAACATTTCATTTGCCTGTAAATTAACATCGTGTGTGAATGGAATCTTTTTAAATCTTAACACAAAGTAGATTCCCCACCACAATCTAAGCGATGCTCTTGATATTCATGGTGGATATGAAGAGCATCTTAACTGAGCATCTCCATGTGCTGCGCAACGAACTTGATGAAGATCAAAAGCAACTTTTAGCCCTCGAGGTGTAAACACTAGACGTAATCAGGCCTGACAATTGATTTTTATACATTACGGCCCATCGCTTCTGCATCTTCCACATGGATCAAGAGGAAATGCGAGTTCAGCTGTGAACGATGAGGGAACCAGACTGCACGCGGTAACTGCGAGTAAACAACAGCCCCCCTGAACAGAGTCCAAGGCACGCGGCTTCTTCCCCTCTGCCCGTTTATATCTTCATATCGTTCTCGCCGCATTAAACATCTGACAGCCCTGCACTAGATCACACGTCCTGCATTGCGAGGAGCAGATTTACTGTTTATTTCCTTGGTCGGTTGGCCTCAGAGGACTCGAGCGCAAAATCGCAGGAGTCTCCTGCAACTCAGCACTCCCCTGTTTCCCTGATGTCTCAGCAATGTGAACACTATATTGAACCGCCTGTCAGATCCTGAAGCCCTTAATGGCAGAAAGGGATTTGCACCGTTCTCTCTTCGGAACAGGCTGGTAGTCTGAAGGCTTTACTATTGATTCATGGAAAGTGACGGAGCTGAAAAAAGCAGCCCAGGAGAAGGATGGTCGACTGAATACATCCATCTCAACTTTTTGATCCACCAATTTGAAGATTAAAGGAGTCTTCAGTGAATCACGCTCACTGAATTTGATAGAACAGCAATTTTCAGACAGCTCCCCAGGAGACCGGAAGATTTATTCATTAGTTCTTAAAGAATTATACAGAGTTAAAGGGATAGGTAAACTAAAAATAAATATTATTTTCCTTGTCATTCCAAACCCGATTGATTTTCTTTCTTCTGCAGAGCACAAATGAAGATAATTAAAAGAATATCGGTAGCCAAACAACACAAAACCTCAATGACTTTCACGGTATGAACACTGACCCAAAGAGACATTTCTCAAAATATCTTGCAAGGATCTTCTTGGGGGACAGTTCACCCCTAAATTAAAATTATTTACACAGCTACAAGTCATTCTAAATCTGTGCACAACACAAAGAAAATATTTTGAAGAATGTGAGTATACAAACAATACTGAACCTCGTACTGATCACAAAACCACAGAGACATTTCTCAAAATATCTTATCTAGTACACCCTAAAATTAAAATAATTTTCCTCACCCTCATGTCATTCCAAACCTGTGTGATGTTCTTCTGCAGAACACCAAAGAAGATATTTTGAAGAATCTCACTAACCACACAACGTAACGTTAATTGACTTACTTTGTATTAACAAAAACCACAGGGACATACCTCTAAATATCATCCAAGTATCTTACTTGTTAGATATTCATCCTAAAATGAAAGTTATTCTACTGATTCTCATATCACCCCAAACTTGGTAGATAGTATGCAAATGTGAAATCGTTTTAAACAATTATACAGTGGCTACACGTGACGGCGTAAATATCTCCAAGCTGCCCTACATTGTAAATTACAATGTTAGCTGTGACCCGTTCCGTTTTAAAGCCCATGAAATGGTCCCTCTATCTCAAAGCCCGGCAGATAATGTCAGCCGCAGAACCTGCATCCACTCCGTGATGAATTACGTCCACTGTAATGTGTCTGCTGTTTATCACAGTCATGTTTGTGATTCATCCTGCTCTCCAACCGTAATCATTCTGACAGCGCACACAGATTTTGCTCGGATCTTCAGTAATCCCCCTAAACTGCCATAGAGAGTCTCGAATCCAGCTCTCTGCCTAACCTCAGTAGCAGAACGGTAATCCCTGCAGCCGCTCCGAAAGGGAAATGTTACTGCACAGAACAGAAAAAGGGGATGAATGAAATGAAGAAGGCATATTAGGCCAAAAGGAGGATTAGTTGGAGAGAAAAAGACCATGAAAGAATCCAAGAGGACGTTTTTAGCGCACGCCTTGAGTGTTCCGACTCAAGGCTCAGGAGTGGATGTGTAGACCCGCATGACCCTTTCTTTTCTGTGAAACACCAAATTAATCAAATTCATGTGACAAAAAACAACATGACAAGAAGCAATATTCAGTGCTGTTACGGTACAATGTGCTGTTTGTTTTTAAGAACATCTGTGTACATTAATTGTACGCAATGATGATAAATGACATCATCAGTGGATGCATTTTATGTTCCAAGCCCATTTTCCAGGATAGACAAGTGTGCCATGCATTTCTCTGCTCATAGGGAGGCTACAGGCTCCTATGATGCATGGAAGAGGAGGTGCATGGTGGGACATGCCCGCATGAGGGCTGCCGCCTTCGATAATGACGCTAAATATTTGATGAAGAGTGAATGCGCTCCCCGTCATTAGTCTTGCTTGGATTATCTCAGCAGGAAACATAGATTCCATTTTTGCTGAATTTGTACTAAAGTACAGGCTGGTGGAAAGAGAAGGGAGCATGTTTCACAAACACTGTTTTAAGTAGCTTGAAAACTGATGGCTGCTTTTTATTGCTCCTCATTCCGTTTGTCTTATTTGTAATTTTAATATACTTTTAAAGCACTGATGGAAAAAACTGTGGACAAATATTTTAAACCTTTCAATATGCCCCCCTAAGTCCCAAATAAATATAGTTTGCGTGTCTGGGACATTCAGACGTTCATGACATTTAAACAAGAAAATTTTTTACAACATTATTTTCTTGCATCATTTACTCGTCCCTTTTTCTTTTCAAACCTTTACTACAAAACCTATATTTCAAACCATTTAGAAGAATATTTATAACCAAACAACGGAGAAGTCCACTATTGTTCCGGCACCAACATACTTCAAAATATCTTCTTTCATTTTCAGCAGAAGGAAGTAATGTACACTGTAAAAAATATTTTACGTGACTTTGTAAATATCACCAAAATAAACATATTAAAAGTGAAAACAGTATATTTACTTCATTTCAAACCTTTTAAATGTACACACTTTTTGATAGAAAATTGTGTAACGTAAATATATTAGTCAATTTTATTGTGTTGTTTTATAATAAAATAACGGTGGGGAAATGATGACAGAATTTCTTTTTTTTGGGGTGGACTATCCCTATAGTTAGAATTAGTAGACGGTTATGATTTAATGTGTTATTTAATTAATCAACATCAAGGCCTCTGTGACACAAGAGTCTGCTTAGTTTAAAGCATCCTATTTGCTACTTCTCACATCACATGTACAGCTGTCAATCCCTGGCACTTGTTTCCTCAAGTATGATTCACACTCTCATTTCTTGCTTTGTTTTTCTTTTCATTCTCCCTTGTTAAACCCTCTTTTCCCCTCTGTAATGTTTATTCATTAGGCATGAGAAACAATAGCAATGATGTGCAGCATTCTGGAACAGAGTGTTTCCTCTGCACTGGGGACATCCCTACAGATGATACTGTAAATCACACAGATTCTTCTACACTACACTGCACTGCATATTATTTTAGTTTTGACACAAAGATCCCACAGCCATATAAGAATAAAACTCACAGATCCAATCACATGTGGAGATCTGCTTGTAATTATTATTGATATTATAGATATCAATAATAATTACAATAATAATTCAATATTCTTAATTTAAAGTAATGCTAGTATAATATAAGACTTCCAAACACATTTTCTAAGGGTACAATTTAAATATATAATATAAATGACAAAATCCAAGATTACATTTTTGGCCAATATTGCACACCCCTACCACCTAGCAACTGAAGAACATCCAAGAAACTACATATGAAACTATTGTAAACAGTGCTTAGCAACACCCTGGCAACCATGTAAGGCATTAATGACTGATGCACATCTTTTACAGACAATGTATAGATCAAGTTAATCATTTTAACCAGATCAGGATATAATATAATATAATATAATATAATACAATATAAAAAATATAATATAATGTAATGTAATGTAATGTAATATAATATAATATAATATAATGCTTCAGTCAAATATCCATTAAGATCTCATTTCATTGTTATTAACTTCCAAGATTCGTTTTTCATTAAACACAGTGAAACATGAAAGGTTTCTACACCATATCTTACAGTCCGATCCAGCAGAAAGCTCTGCTCGGAGATGTTCATTTGCGAAACCGTCCGTATGTGGTTTCACACTTTCTCTGGTTCTGTATTTACGTCCTGCAGTGTTGTCGGGTGGTGAGGCACTCAAACAAAAGTCACTCTTCTCCAGCTCCATTCCTACATGGAGCCGAGCATCTGTTTGCCTTCAAATATGACGCATTGGATCCGAGTTTTCCTTTTTTTCTCTCTTTAGCCGTCTGTGGCCTAGTTGTGTGTTTCTCTCTTAAATTCATAATAGATGTTGAGAACAGCTTGGAACACGCTCCGAGATTTTGAGCTGCCAAAAGAAACAAAAATAGCTCTCCAAATGGCTTTGAATAAAAAGATGGACTACAGTATTTTGTATTCCTTCGTTCAACATTGCAGGATTTTGAATGAGCCGTAACTCTGCGCTGCTGCGTTTTAAATGCAAGTGAATCGTGTTTCATTTGCATTTTAATAGATCACAACCATCAGCTGCATCATTTCTACTCACTGTTGGTTTAAAAAGCTCTTTAATAAAAAGTGTTTTGGAGATGCGCTTGGAAACCATTAGAAAGTTTATAAATCACCTTTGTGGAAGAAGTCGTCTGCGTTTGGTTAAATGCTCGTCTGTAAATGCAGTTTGAAGCCAGTTTATATTAATTAGTGAATCCAGCTGTCACAGACAGTGAAAAGAAATGAGTTTCTTCATTAGCGTCTCAGCAGTGCGGAAAAGGATGTTGCAATGGCATTGAGTGGTATTGCCAGGCTCCATGAAGGGCGCTGGAGTGCTGAGCTCTGGGCATCTTGTGGCATCAAGTTAAAATCACTGCACTGTGCTGCAAAGTCTGCAATGCGTTTGCAAGTGTGAACAAGTTTGGCGAGCCTTGTGTCACCTGAGTCACGGTTTACACAAGACTCCTACTTACTACGGCTCACCACGTACCCTACATGGCCACTGGCCTGGAAGAAAACTGCTTTATAATACTCTAGGGGGACTGTCACATTTGGAGAGTCAGGAGAATAGGATATATGCATATACCAAACCTAGCTCCAAATGCACACGTCCATTTAAACTCATCTGTGATTTATTGTTTTTGCACTGTAATTCGTCCATCTTCTGTCAGACTTTTTCTTGCCGGCTCAGTTCTCTTAAATTTTAATTGCTCTATGTCAGGGTTTCATTGCCAATCCTGCATCACTGCAGCTAATGAAGATTATGATTGTGATTAGCGTTTTCATCACGGTTCATTATGAACACCCACAATGTAAGAGAGACATATGGCAAAGAGAGAGAGAGAACAAAAGAAAGTCATAATCTCTACACTCAACACTTGGCCGTCCCAAACATAGCCAGTGTTTAGATGTTTACTAATTATATCCAGAAATCAATCTCTCATAAAACATCATTCTGTCTCTCTACTTTTACTGCGATTAACAAATCGATGCCTTCTTTGTCTATCTGTACTGCAAAACAGTAGAGATGAGTCTGGCAAGAAGTACTTGGATGTAGGCCCATAAGACCAAGATGCCTCATGCAAATAGTGTATTTAGGTCAAAATAAAAATTTAAATAGACGTTTTTTGGCTTCTAGTAAGAATATGGATAAACTTATGTGCAAAACATTTGAATATTGGTTCTTTTATTTCTGCAAACATGGATCAAGATACCTACTTCACTTGATGCTTGGTTTACAATTACCATTGCATCAAAATATTGAAAAAATATCAAAAACTTATAAAAACACTCAAATGATTTTAATAAACAATAACAAATTTAAGTTACATGTATTATGTATTAATGAAATGAAATAGATTAAACAATTGTATAAATTTTATAGAATAATCCACTATATGGTCAATCTCAGAGAAAATCTTAAACATTGGACTAGAATTTTAGATTATTCGATTAGTCGAATGGCATTCGATTTTTTCGAATATTTTGTTTTTACACCATTCCCAAGAAATGTTTCTCATTTGGCCTTGTATATGACTTAGGGCACTGCATCAGCCTCAAATGTAAGTCAATCACAGCCAGTATGATACATCTCACAGTCTGATAAACTCTAAGAATTATCAGCCTGAGCCTGACAAAAGCACGTTTTCACCTTTTTGTTTTAAACAGCCTCTGCCTCTGTTGCAGCAATTAATTTTTTTTTGGCAAATTACTTAGTTAATTAGTTTTAGTTTAGTTTCATTATTAGGTTTATTTAATACATGGGTCAGCTGGGGTTTGGTGGTTAGATAGTTGGTTGTGTTTACAGCTTTCCATTTGTCCTCATTTCTGTATGTTTCGACGGTACATTTAGTAACAAAATACAGTGGTGAATCAGCAATTGTAAAATGTCTAAATTAACGTGTCCTTAAGATATTATAATTATGTAAGTATAAGTATCTTTCGTTTAATTTCTTTTCTACATTAATTTAGGATTTTTTTTATGTTTTCTCAGTCACAGATCACAGCTTGGTTGCCCACAGTGTCGAAATGCGCATCTGAATGCATGATGGACATGTGGTGTTTTAATTTCATAAGAAAAATAAATGACACGTACAACACTATAATGTGGTGCTTTGTATCGCCATGTCCCAAACCGTTACAAATTTTATGTGAGTCTGATATCAGTGGTGTAGAAGTCCGTAGGGGAGATTTGAAAGTGTTTTTTGTTGTCAGTTGTGTTCTCTTTTTTGATATCATATAATAAGATAAATTACAAACTTGAAATTATTCTGTTGTGTTAAGAGAGTGCACTTTTCAATCCGTCTAACAGTCCGGTCATAGGAGTGTGGATGCGTGTGATAGCTGTTTATACATATTGCAATAAAATCCAACACACTCCCTTGCGTCAGCAGCAATTGTATTAATGTTTTTTGACTTAATAATTATAAGAGACCAACAAAAAGATATTCCTGTCCTTATAAGAGATAAGAATTTGTCTTGCCAGTCCGTCTGAAGGATCGAATAGTCAATGTAATTACCACTGAATAAACAAAGCTGAAAAAATGGTATTCGGACCAGCCCTACTATTTGACTTTCGAGAAGAACGGAAGACAGCATTATTGCCAGCTCTTAAAGTAAATTCATGGTCTGGTGGATTAAAGGTCGTTCGCCTACTCTTGCTGCCATTTTCTGCTGATCAGGTCTTTCGGGAAGAATTATGACCTCATCTGCAACTTACTGCAGACCCCTACCCATCAGAGCAGAACCGTTGCTATCAAAGCGGGTTAAACATAAAGCAATAACTGCAGTCTTGTCTTAAGCTGCTGTGTTTATAGTGAACCCTAATGCGTCTTCTCTAATGCAGATGCGAAAGCAGTTGAACTGCGCTTGACATGTTCTAACAAACTTCAGTATTATTACCTTCAAATGTCTCTGCCATTTACCCAATTGTGTTATTCAAAAAATGAACTCCAAAGATAATCCTGTTCAGTCCAAGTTAGTATGGATGTCTTAAAATTGCTTTAAATGAAAGAGACAACAATTAAAATGCAACAATAAAAAAAAAAATTACTTCTCCCTTCGTAAGAACACAGACAAAGTTTTGAAGAACGCTTGTAACCAAATAATTCATTCTTCAAAATATCTTCTTCTTTGTTCTTCAAAAGAAAGGAAATCAGGTTTGTAAAGGATTACAGAATGTTAATTTTTGGGTTAACTCTCTTTTCCTTTTTTTGACTTAAGTATGAAACACGCGGCTTCATGCTGCACAATTGACAGACAGTTCACTCAAATTAATAAGATTGTTTGTGGCTCCCTGGAGCCCAATGTAATAATCCAAAATTAATGGCATTAGTTCTGAGGCTCTGTGGTTTGAGTCTGTAAGGACAGAGAGATGAAACAGTGTCAGTATTGATGTTGCCGGATGCTACGCCACAAATTAACAGGATTAGTGAGTACACCTTTGCAAATATAAGTCATCGTACCCTTTTCCAAACAAAAATTAATTTGCGGTTATGTTTGGGTCATCTATATTCACCTTCAAGATGACCAAGCGATAAAAATGCACGTCTCCTGCCTACCACTTAACCTTAAAGCCTATTGGCTTTAAAATGTAATGAACTCTCGGGAACATGTCAACTGCAGAACAAGAACGGCATATCAAGCCACACCATATTTGAACCTGGGTTTGCATTTTATTTCAATTTCATTTCTCAACCTTTTATCGTGTAATGTGACAGTAAGTGTTCTGTGGGTTTGCCGCTGTGTGACATTTCCAATGACTGTAATTTATGCAGCAGCGCCCTTCACAGTTTCACAAACTGTTCCGTGCAATCCAGCAGAATGATTTCTGAGCATCGTCTTCTTAGTGAGAAGCAATATCCCAGCGCTTTGTATCAGAAGCTTTGGCAACCCCAGCGACGTGAAGAAAATTTCCCCCTGCCAAACATTCTTATGCAAATCCGCACGTTTATCAGAGTCTGTAAGACAAAGATAGAAGTGAACACGAGAGGATTGATTGAGGTAGACGGAGAGGGTCTAATATGATTAAAATGTCTGTGTGTGTATGTGTAGAATAATCCTTCTGCATAATGACACGCTTCCACTGTGACCTGATCCATACCCAGTGCCATCAGCAGAAAACCAAAGGCACACACAACATATATGCAAACACACGCAAGCAAACACACACACACACAGGGAAGCAATGAGGGAGATTGCTTTAGCATCAGAGCATCAAAGCTGTCCTACAGTGTTTCAAGTTCAATGTAAATATACAGTTATTAATGCAGGAAATAAAGTGATCAGACTCAGATTATTCCTAGTTTATGTATGGTTCTTCTAAGGATATCGCTTATTAACCTAAATTTCATCTTCTGTTTGTGAACAGAGACAAGAATCCGGATCAGCTGGAAACATCAAACCATCGGATGGACAAGGTATCATTTACAACTTTACAATCTATCTTTATATCGGTGACTTTCTTTGGTTGTACCCTGAATCTTTAAATGACTTGTCTACTCTTTACTTTTCTCTGTGTCTCTCTGATAATTATCTGGTTTTATGTTTGAAGGTAAGTGTAACACAGCTCAGAGAACTTAATGAAAAAGCAAAAAAATAATCCCCAAAACCCCACAATAATAATTCTATTTTAATTTCCTCACATCATTCCAAACTGTTTCAACTTACAAACAAACAAACAATTGAAGACTTTTTTATATGCGTATGTTCTAATCCTTTTAAAGCTTGACAGATCCTGGTCACTTTAATGTTTTGTATAATAGAGAAATTTTCTGTTTTAATAAAAAAAAAAAATATCTTTTTTAAAAGATGGTATTGCTATTTCAAACTATAGTATAAAAATTTTGTTTTTAACAAACGAGTTTCTGAGTTTTATAAATGTTTGATCAACACCTTTCCTTTCATATGATTATTAGTGCTTTAAGCATTTTATTAAAAGTTAGGGCCGCACGATTATGACAAAAATAAAAAATCGCCTTGATATTGTAATTGTGATTTTTAGTGTCAGTTAATAGGTTCAACATTGAAGTTTGAAGTGTTTTATTGCTTTCTGTGAACCGACTGCATGATACATTCTGAACATCCAAAACTAAATAATATAATGTAAATAACAAATAATTAAGGGACTTATGCAAAACTAAACGTAAAACTAAAGGACATGTAAACTTATTAACTTTAGAATCTCTTATTCACCACTATAGTTAGTGCCTAAACATACTAAGGAAACACACACACAATTGAGCTCAAATGGACAGCTGTATTTAAAGGCTTTTGGTGATTATTTAATTGTTTCAGCCATAATTGTAATCCCGATTAGTTTTTCGATTAATTCACCATGAATTCCTTATGTTTTGTGATACAATATGCACTTTATACATTTTAGTGTGTTTGCTAGCGGAAATATTGTTGTATGGTTAAATGGAATACAATATTTTTGTTCATATAACAGAATTAAACTTTTTATTTGTCTGCATAGTTATCGATACATATAAAACAATATGTTTTCATTCACTCTTTTAAAATAAAAAAAAACATAATATTGGGATATTTCAACAGTTAACATTGCATCACATTTATTGTGATATATTCTATAGGGACCAAACTATTGTAATATCTTATCACGAGGCCCTTGCCAATACATAACCCTAATAAAAATTGACTTCTAACATCGTAGTCACCATCAAGATATTCCACATCTGTTGTCTGTTGAACACTAAAATTTTTAGAAGTATGTTAACAACTGAGATTTCTGGGGGACCACACACTACCATAGTAGAAAAAATATTGTAAGAATACCTCAAAAGTTGACATTCTTTCAAATACCATGTGAACAGAGATGCAACGTATAGGGTCAGACCTGAACAACTCCTACCAAAAATACAAGTTTGAATAAAAAACTGTATCATTGTCTGAAAAATAGTTAAAAATGTGACGTATAACACATTATGTCATTCTTGCAGATCCATCCAAGAAGGATGTTCCTGCAGAAGACTTTGACATCGACATGGGAGCCCCAGAGACGGAGAAGGCTGCCGTCGCCATTCAATCACAGTTCAGAAAGTTCCAAAAGAAGAAACATACGGTGAAATCTTAACCATGCCCATGCACGGTAGCCCTGGCTCCGAGCGGGCACAAAGGCACCATAAGGGCAGGGAGATGCATGTTAGATAAACTGCACTGTTCTGGGCAGGGGTCTTGGGTAGACTGGGGGCGGGGGGTGGGGGATGGCAGGTGAAAGGGTAATTTGCCTTTCATCTGTCAGGAATAAAATGTGGTCTTTTGGTGATATGGTTCCCCCTATAGTACATAGATTTTTTCAATACAATGTTTCCTTTTAAAATGCTTTTTGTTATTTTTTGATAAAAACAGATGTACCAATTATCTCAATTAAGTATTCACTTAAAAGTGATTCTACTTCCTGAGGTGCTTAATGTGTTTCATGTAATAGTAGAAGCATGTTGCTTACGGAAAACATCCTGTATGGCGTCTGATACTCAAGATCATTAACATACATATTTTCACCTCTGTTGCATTCCTCGACTGTTTTTTTGTGTATAAAATTAAGTGATGTTGTGTTTGTGCTTCAACATGATCATTTTCCTGAGTCTGTTTTTGTCAAGTGTTATTTGTTGTGATATTCCTGACACCAAACGGTTGGAAATAACCATATGTTAACCTAATAAATATTGGGATGAACTACACACTGCCTGGAATGTTCTTTTTCTCGCCCTAAAACTGAAAAATGTGCGAAAGAGAATCAACACTTAAGTAAAAAACAACCACAGAACTTGAATTATGTGGGATGCTGCATTCTTGTTATGCAGACTGATTTGCTTTTAAATGTACATTTATGTACCACGTCAGTCAGATTCAATCACTCTTTAGCTGCGTATTGATCTGATGGCTGATAGAATTACTTTAAATGAATTATTTTTATTTAGAAGACTGAAGCTCAATTCATTGACTTGCCATCCATCACATCGCTACAGGATTGTGGGATCCTTCCAGTAAACACTAGTCTCTTCGTAAGAAAAAAAGCTCTCATATGGGTCTAATTACTAAAGTTCTTCTGTTCAGATCCACATGCTGAAGTCTGACAGGCTCATTAGGTCTCTGTGGGGTTGGAGGAATAGGAAAGAGAAGCTTCTGTACCCACTTAAGAAAACACTAGGGATTCATACTGATCCAAAAGCTAGTGCTCGCACTGCTCACTCTGCTATATTCACACTCTGATTATCATGTGAGAACTGTCATACAGATTCTAAATGTAGAATACAGCTTGGACTGGAGAGTCATTGGCACAGATTATTTTAATCACCTTCTGTGCATGAAAACCAAGAGCATTTTGTTTTCAGGTCCAGATGAATCTAAATATACTACAAACATAGTAGGTTATGCATTAAATGTATGGAAAACGTGCATACTGCAGAAGTATAGATTATGATGAAATCAGATTGATCGAGACACTCTTTGATGAATAGCAAAATGTAGCTGAATCTGAATTCAAACAAAAAAATTATAAAATAAAGTGTGGTTGGTTGTATATTGTACATAAACCAGTTTTGGGACTGTTTTAATACATTTTTTACAATTTAATTTAACTTAATTTAGTTTTTATGATAGGTTTGTGTAAAAATAACTCATGTGTACTGTGCATAGTTATTAATTAATTAATTAATGAATCTATAAAAATACACATACAGATACACACACACACACACACACACACACACACACACACACACACACACACACACACACACACACACACATATATATATATATATATATATATATATATATATATATATATATATATATATAAGTTAGGTTAAATAGTTAAACCTCACATAAATAAATATTAGGTAAAACCTTTAATTTTTGAATTACCAATAATTAAAAAAATCTATTCAGAAAGCATAATTTTTATATTGTAGTATTACTAAATATATGGATGTTTAATACATTTATTTTTGCATCATACACATACACATATAATGTAAACACTAACCTTTATTCTGCAATTGTTGACACATCCCTAGACCAGTCATAAACGATAGTTCTCCCTGAAATGAAAAATATGTCATGAATTACTCTCTAGTCGTTCTACATTCATTTCTCTGTTCTGATAAAAACAGAGAAAGATATTTTGAAGAATGCTTGTAACGACAAAATGCTGAACGCAATTGGCTACCATAATAGGAAAGATAAAAATGATAGTCCAAATAACACTAGAACACTTTGTTGTCCTACATTCTTCAAAATCTCTTAATTTGTGTTTAACAGATCAAAGCAAATATAAAATAATCAATGGGGCTCAAGAACTTGTTCGATCACAAACATTCTTCCAAATATCGCTGTGTTCATCGGAAATGTACAGAGTTGGAACAACTCAAGGTGGGTAAAAGACAGAACTTTTATTTTAGGGAGAACTATCACATCAGAATGAATCTCTCCGGTTGTGTTCATTGCTAAACCCAATCAGAGTTGTGTTGCTGACAGCTGGGTTGTTCTGAGATTCATCAGGATCCAGCAGTCTCCTGCATTATTTATGACAGCAGTTATAAAACCTATAAATATGTTCCAGCGACGCTTAATTTGTTGTGCACTTAAGACGAAGATGGAGAATAAAGTTGTCACAGTGACTAACGTGTTTCCCACCGGGCTGACATAGCACCATAAACCAATTTCTGTCCGAGAGCAGAGTGAGCCGAAGGAACCGAGGTCAGTCGTGGTCTGGTGGTTGGAGAGTTGGTCTTGTAAGCAGAAGGTTGCGGGTAGAGATGGGCGCTACCTTATCGATATCGGCCAATAAATGTTATTTTTATTTTTTTATTGTATTATGGTTATCGTGTCCAATAATTAAATGAGGTTTATATCTTGCAAAGGTATAGGCCCTCAAGATTTCTGCGCTCCGCAAATGAGCTGAGACTTGTGGTACCAGCTCAAAAGGGTAAGAAATCTCTCTCTCTCTCTCTCTCTCTCTCTCTCTCTCTCTCTCTCTCTCTCTCTCTCTCTCGAACGTTCTCAGCTTCAGTTCCTCGATGGTGGAACGATCTGCCTCTGGCCTCACGCTTGTCAGACTCGGTTTCTATCTTCAAAAAACACCTAAAAACTCATCTTTTCCGGCTACACCTAACTCACTAACTCACTACTTTTCTAACTACTCACTCTATAGAAAAATAAAATAAAAAAATAATAATAAAAAAACCTTTTTGTAACTTCTCTCTTTGTGTAACTTGGTAGCATTGTTGTAGCACTTGTTCACCTATTGTTGTATCGGCTATTTACCGCTTCATTGTCTCCTCGACTATTGTAAGTCTGTTTGGATAAAAGCGTCTGCTAAATGACTAAATGTAAATGTAAATATCTTAAGGTCGATAAATGAGGTATTATTTCTGCTGGAAACACTTCTCATTCTTGCTTTGGGCCACTGGGGATTTAATCATCACTCGCGTTATTTATGTTTATTTTATGTCAAGCAAGATGTTGAAAATAAATGTATAGTAACTATAGTTCAGAGATCAGTTAAAACGTTTTAAAAGTTCAAAATAAAATCAGTTGTTCGCTGTATGTGTTTGCATTTTGTTTCATGCTTAGAAAAAAATATTTATATAAATTAATATTTAATATTAAAAATTAATATTTACCCGCAAAAACTTCTAAATCAATGGAGAAATAAAATAGAGTCTCCTTAAGTGAGACCACACCGGAAATAGAAACACAAGTTTGACATGTCTGAAGTAACCATGGCAACAAAAGCATTTGCCCCAGTTCCTGTTACTAACGTTAACCAAAATTACCAAGCAGTATTATCGACTAAAATGTTATTTTTGTTATAAATGTTATGAAATATAAACCACCACAGAATTAGAGATATATACGTTAAATTTAACGGTAGATTTCACACCAATGCCGACGTAACCGACATTTTGTCCGGTTGCCATGGTAATAGTTTTATATGAGGTAATTTCATGCTACATTTCACCACACTCACAGCAGAGTTGTTTAAACAAGAAAATCAGTTTTATGACCAAATTAAGAGCGCTTTTACTCACCCTGACGCCGTTAAGGATCACAGGTATGAGTTTACGAGCCGCTGCGCAGACCTATCGAGATATGACGTCAAAGTACCGCGAGAACAGTGCGTGAGCAACGTTAAACGTGACTACCTCTCGCGATACTTCGATGTCACTCTTAAACGAATGTTTTATCAGGTGCGATTAGACAGTCATGCGACCATTAAAGAGAGAAAACGCGAGGGACAGAGTAAACAGTGGATTTTTCTCTATTTTTTTCTTTAGTGTCTTTTATATTTCAACCTTTGTTGCGTATTTCTTGTTGCAAAGGATGTGCTTTGCATCAGGTGACTGTGTGTTGTTTTTGATGACGTCACAGTGTCTAATTGACATGATGATGAGTGATTTATCTCTTATTGGATTAATTATGACGTCACTTGCCAGAAAGCACATGTCTGTAAGATGTCTGGTCGAGATCTGGAGAACGTCTGCTGTGTTAAATCACCGTCCAAACATCTAAATCACACATTTCTTAAAGACATCTAGAGATCCATATGACATCCGAGGGTAGACGTCTCAGAGATGTGTTGCTGCAAGATGTTTTGCAGACATCTAATACACACTTTATTGTGAACAGTATTCACAGTATTCGTACACCCATCCAAATAAAGAAAATCAGGTGTTTCAATCTCTCTCAATGTGAATGATTCAGTATACCAAGACATTTGGGACAATTCCATTCTCCCAACTTTGTGGGAAAGGTTTGGATCCGACCCCTTCCTCTTCCAACATGACATCGGTGCACAAATCAAGATCCTTAAAGACACGGATGACAGAGTCTGGTGAGGATGATCTCAACTGGCCTGCATCTCAACCCGATGGAACACCTTTGGGGTGAATCAGAGAGGAGACTGAGAGCCCGGCCTTCCCATCCAACATCAGTGACCTCACAAATGCTCTTTTGAAGAAGAATGGTCAACAATTCCCATCAACATACTCCTAAACCTTGTGGACTGCCTTCCCAAAAGAGTTGACGCTGTTATAAATGGGTGGACCGAAATTGTATTGAACCCTATGGATTAGGAAAAGGATGTCACTTAAGTTCACCTGCGAGCCAATGCAGGTGAGCGAATACTTTTGGTAATATAGTGTACGTCCAGATATATGTCTGTGCTATAGTGTTTGTATTGAAACCATCATGGGAATGACTCATAAGAACCCCAGTTTGTTTGGCTAATCATCCGTTGGATTTCATTACGCTCCATCTGCTTCTCCATCTCTTTATATCCCACAGCAAGAGAAAATGTGTTAACCAAACTGCAAGAATCGATTGGGGATCAACCTTTTATTAGTCGACAGGATTATCATGGAAAATCTTTTTTGGAGTGTCACAATCGTGAGCACCCTAATCAAAAAAAGGAAGAAAGAAAAAGGTGGAAAAACATTCATGAAAATGAATATAGTGATGACAATAGATTTATCTAATCAAATATAGCGAAACATCTCAGAATTCTTCGTCACATCTCTCCCTGCAAAACAGTTTGGTGCAGAGCGGCAACAATAACATATTGCTACCAAAGGGTCTATAGTCATATAGAACTTGTCATGGTTCTTTACTATCATCATATTTGTTATTTATTTTAGGGGATCTCTTTAGATTGTCTCAGTTTTCCCTGTAGTGGAGCATCACTGCAATGCAGCAAAAATAAATCTAGTGATGTGCCCCGAAGACACTTTTCTAGTGCATTACACACAATGGGGGTCAAACAGTCAGACTGCGGTAGGTGGTCGGATCTTCCCCAACATGCTAAATCAACCTTTAATTCCACCGCAGCTGATTTACATCTGAAGCTGCTTCGGATCTCTGAAGCGGGCGAGATACAGTACAGTAGAAAGCAAACGCGAATCATGGAATTTCATATTGCACCATTAGAGAATGGAAACAAATAATCATCAATCAAGACTTGATTTTCTAGGTTAAACAAGATATGTGCAAACATGACTAAAAGACTTTATTAACCAAATCAAAAAGAAAATCCCTGTAATACCCACAAATAAAAGAGATTTTAAATTTTATATATATCTTTTTATATATTTATACTCATAAGAATACGAAATCTTCACATTTGATTATTTTGTAGTGAAAAAATTCAAGGCTGGACCTTCCAGCGGTTGGTATTCATACTGTCATCTTTGTCTTGGATCGGTTTGTCCCCATGCACTCCCAGGAAACGGATTTCATTAAAAAAAAAAGTACGGTCGGAGAACGCCGATGACTTTGGACCAGTGTTGATCGCTCTCACTCGCACACTTCGTAATCGCAATCTAAGTACACAAAGATACGTCAGTAGAAAAACCAAAAACGAGTTCCCAGTCATTAGTTTGTGCACACTAATCGCTAAAATAAATAAATTAGTAAATGGTCATCGTTATTAATAATAAAATCATTTTGGCAATCTCTGAAGTCTTCTTGAAGAAGTGTATCATCGTTTAAAAAAGCATAAAATAAAGAGACTGTTTGGAGTAGAAGTGGCCCTTCCGTCACGAAGGGGAAACATATATACAACCACGCGTGAAGAGTTCTCATTTTGCTCTTGAGATGTTCGTTTGAGTTCGCTGCTGTCCGTTCTTTGTTATACCAGCGTGTAGGACTTTGCGTAGGGATTGTTGTTCTGTTTTAAGTGTCCTCTGGAGTCCAGCAGTGATTCCTGGGAGGTGCTCATTTTGGCGGCCTGTGCCAAGTCCGACCCGGCCTCTCTCTGCGGAAGCGTGGAGGCCGTGCCCGGCTGCCACTGCTGAACGTCCCTGCTGGTTGGCACCTCCATGGGCGTCGGCTCAAGCAGGGCTGGACGCTTCAGCGAGCGGGTCTTCTGTGGCTCCAAACAGGCCTGGCCCATCGCCACCTCCCGAGATGTTCCTGAAACGCCCCGATTCAAGAGGAAGTCCATCCGCAGGTACGGAGGCAGGTGTACGAGCTCCCCTCCTGCAAGAAGAGAGTTATTTATTTTATAACTTAAAAGATGAATTAGCAAAAACCTATCAACTGTTAAGAATTTCTTTATTAGGGTACAAACAATATAGCAGCTATACCTGGTCTGTGGGCCTTGGGTACGGCCATATTTATCACCCTGCAAACATCCTGGGGTTTGGGAGGTGAGGCAGTGAACCTGCAGATGCCCGATTCTGATGGCGTGCTGGACGTCAGACTGTCTGTGTAATCGTTGGTGCCAGCGGTCATCTGCTCAGAGGAAGTGTCTGAGATGAAGCACTCAGTGATGGTGAACTTGGCGTGTCGTAGTTGCTCCTCCATCTTGGCATGTTCGTAAGCTCTGGCCAGTTCCTCGTACGTAGAAGATGCGCTCTCCGTGGAAACCATGCTACTTCGTGCACGATCTGAATAAATGGCAAAACGCGGTTCGTTTGATCCCCTTTGACATAGTTTGGTTTGACATCATAACACATAACATACAGACCTGTGTCTTGTGATGGACTGACACTGTAGCTGTCACTTTCCTTGTCCACCGAGCCGGCCACTCGAGGTGTTCCCAGCCTCCAATCCGTGCTGAGTGTGTGAGATGAGACAGGAGGATGGGGGCGGTTCAGCGTCCACTGACTGGCGTAGCGATTACGAGCAGCAGGACCGGCTTTAGCCGTACGCCGAGATGTGGGGTCTGTGAACAGTTTTTGTTAAACACCATCAACAATTTGATTTTTGCTTTTTATTCTTGTGGATAAACTATATTTTTCACTTACTGGAAAGGCTGCTCTTACTCGTCCCGGGTCGCACGTCAGAGACGTCCACCAGCGGCCCGGTGGCCTGCGACAGAGACTGATAGTGGACAGAGTGGGTTACGGTTGCTGACTTCTGTTTGGCTGTTTCTCCGAAATCGTTATCGGTTAACAGCACCGTTGATCTGTCGTCTAACAGGAGAGGACGAGAGGGAACTGTTACAGACTCTTATAGCAACACTGTTTTATCAGATAAACGTTCAAGTCAACATACGGTTCAGCGAATGCAACTCACCCACTGTTTCCATGGTGTCTCTCTCTTCTATTAGCAGTTGAGCTCGGGGAATGTCGATGTGCATGCGTAGAGTCTGCTGTTGTTTGTTCATGGTGTCTGATGGCCTTGTGTTTTTACTGCGGGTAAACACAAAATGACTGTAAATAACATCTTTACGTGCTCAAGGTCAGCGGCATATATGTGCTACTGAGAGCATAAAGAAACTGCAGCATGGGTGAAGAAGAGAATCTTTGGAGGATATACTGTATCCGTTTAAAGATCATTTGTACATAAGCAAACATTTTTGAAAACCTTAACATTTGGACTTTTTTTAAAATAAATATGTTTTTCGAAAGATTACGATTTCTTAGTGTTGCCAATAATATAATATTAAATATCATTTTTAAATGATATCAAATATCAATATTTATATTGTGTTAGTTCTACACATACTGCAATACTGTAAATAATTTATCACTTATTTAAGGTTTGACCAAATGGTTACAAAATCTCACTCCCTCTCTCTCTGAGTTCTACAATCTTTATTTAAATTAAATAAAATCAGTAACCATCTATAATTCCTAAAAACCATGTTAAAAAATATTGCCATAATAGTTACAGTATGAAAATATTGTAAAATATCAAAATAAAATTAAAGATAAATTTAACTGATAAAATCATGCCTTTTTTATTATATAGATTTATTTCTTATAATATGTCTAAAAGACATCATAACAGTGTAAACAATCATAGCTTTTACAACTCTTTCCATTAAAAACCAAAAATGGGAAACACAAATGTTTACCTCATAAGCATCTCAGCCAAACTTTTTGCATCTGTGGAACAAACAACATTATCTGTTAACACAAACACATTCATGTCTTTATTAACGCCTACAAATTTCCACATTTCCCTTGAAAACATTGATCAATAGTTAAGACGTTTAAAAAGCATCTGACCCCTGAGTCTCTTCAGCCTCTGCTCTCTCCTCCTCCTCCTCAGCACCATCAGCATGACGAAGAGCAGCACCATTCCCACCAGAATGCAGGAGATCGTCACCATCATCTTCATTCCCTCATTGTTGCTCTTCTTTACAGGGTCCTTTACTGCGGTTTTCACCAGTGGAGGAATAGTGCCTTTGAAAACAGACAGATTCACATTAAAATGAAACACTTTTTGAAAAATCTGAAGATGCAAAAACACCAGAGACACTTACTGCCATCGTAGCTAAGAGTGGCAAACTTAACACGTTTCTCAGCCAGCCCGGCGCTGTTGTACACCTTCATCTGGAGTTCGTACCAGGTGGCTTCCTGCAGGTCCAGTAGGTTGTAGCTCTTAGTAAGAGAAGTGCGCTTAGCCTTGGTCCACACGGGGCTGTCTATTGGCCGATACTCCAAAGTGAAGGAGGTGATCGGGCAGCCGCCATCGTTCCATCCAATCAAGTTGAGTTTGACACAGGTGGCGTTAATGCTCGTAAACAGTTCCTGCTCTTTGGAGAACTGTGGCTCTATAAAATAGAATTACAGGAAGAGAGTATTTAGAAAGGAACATACATATTTTATTTAAAGCAGGATGAAATGAAGACATTTTAAGAATAAAGTGCACAAATTAATGCTTGATAAAATACCTTTCCCATGAGTCTTCGCTTCGATTATCTCACTGATTCGCCCCGGCCCAACAGCATTCTGAGCTGTAAGTGTGAACTTGTACCAGGTGCCACAGTTGAGGCTCTCTAGACGGTAGGAACGTTCACTGGGACTAATGGAAATACTTCCCCACTTCTCACTGTTGTCTTCTGAATATTGCAAAATATATCCTGCATAGAGTCACAAGACAGAAAAAAGAGTCAATCTGACACACTGAATAAACAACATTGTAAGAAAGACTTTGTATGCATTAGTAAATATCACGAAAACAAAGTTGTATTAATTTAATCAAATCTTTAAATAAAATGTAATGGATTTTTACTGAGAAATATTGAAGTAATTGATTAAAAATCCAACTGTTAAATTCTCAAAAATGTAAAAAAAATTTTTTATGAACTGTACAGAATTTTTATTTATTAAACAACTACATATTTGTAATATACACCAACTATTTTGGGTGATTTCTAGTTAAAATATTTTAAGATAATTCATTTTAACTCAGATTTGAATTAGGACACTACATTTTATAAAATCCAAAGCTTTAGAATGCTTAAATTGTTTCACAATAAATCACAGTAAAATATTGTGTATAAAATAAGTAAATAAGCATACATGAAAATAATGCAATTTTATGAGAATCATTACTATATAGATGACTATAACCATACATATGTTAATGTCAACACCATTGGTTATAATCTTAAAATCACATGCATTGGATATACTCCAATAAAATGTTTTAAACAGTCTATATAACTTAAATTAATCAGGATTGTCTGTCATAGTTGTATTGCTCCTATTTGTATGTGATGGTGATGTCAACTATATTGTTTTCTCATAGTAATCATAATAGTTGTGGTGTGTACTATGCTATTCTCTCACGGTTATTTTCAAAACCTAAAAAAGTCTAAACCTTTGAAAAATTCGGTCACCTCTAATGGAGCTGCCGCCGTTGTCTCCGGGTATCCAGGACACGGTTATAGACGTTGTGGTTGTCTTAGTCACAGTGAGACGAGGTTGGTCAGGGGGGACTGAAGATGAAATTTAGACAGTGAGAAACAATGTTCATCTCTGAGGAAATAACGGTGCTACTGTTCAGAGAACAGATTCTGCAAAACATAGACCACAAGCCTTACCTTGCACCTGAAGGTTCAGAGTTATTTCGTCCGATCCCCAGTTATTGCTAGAGACACACGTGTAGTACCCAGAATCCTCTGCTTTGACGGTCTTAATGACGAAGCTGCCATCGCCATGGATACTGCGTCTTCCATCGATAACAGCAGGGGCTGGGCTCCCGCTGGTGAGACACGGTGTGTGTTGTCAATGATTTGGCATTTCCCAGCATTCCTGGGTGACTGATTATACTCATAAGTATTCAGATTGTTATGTTTGCTTTTAGAACAAAAGGGTAGAGCTGCCGTATGCTCAAAAAGACATTTTGAGGCATTTTAAAATTGTTTGCTTTTGTTACGTAAAGCAAACATAATCCTGGATTCCCTTGTTTCACAATATTAATGTTTTACCTTTACCCTTAAAGTTTATCCTCAGTTGTTTTGCTTGTCTCTTGCTTTACAATCATTCTAGACTGTCCAAATGTATTTGCTCATGTTTCCTTCATCAAAACTATGTTTGAAAGAGTGCATTCTATGCATTCTGTAGGACCCTGATCCTGGTTTACCTTTCCTTCAGCCATTTGATGGCAGGTGGTGGGTCTCCGACCGCCTTGCAGGGTAAAACAACATCTCTCATCCACGGCGTGGTGACAGTGCCACTGAACGTGAGGATCTTGGCAGGAGCTATTTTAATATAAAAAAACAATTGCAACTGTTATTGATCTGATATCAATAAACATTTATACATATTTATAGCACAGACAATAATCCCTGACATATAGAAAGTATAGTGGAGGTGGGCAAGATATAACGCTTTCAAATTCAGTAAGTATGGCACTTTAGTGTTTTAAAACAGCTGGAATAGATACACAACTTTAATGCAGATATAGGCTACAAGATTTTTATTTGAAAGTTGCATGAATGTTGCGAACAAAAAACGAAAAACAAAAAGGGCAGAGGAAACAACAGGAATCCTGATGTGACACATGTCAACAATTCAGTTATCTAATTAAAATATTCACATTGAAGTTTTTTAAAATAATATTTTAAATACATGAAATAGAAGTGAATGTTTCAAAGTAACTGATCACACATGATCACATTTTCTTTAATATCGTGCATCACTGATATAGACCAGTTGTGACATTATGCCCTTATGGCAGAACTTTTTTCAAAATACATGAATTATTTCGCTGACCTTTGGCCAGAGGTTCCACGGTGATGATGTCACTGCTGTTACCCCGCCCGGCCGCAGTAACTGCCATCACCCAGATGCTGTACTTCCTGTTTCTGCTAAGATTGTGTATCTTGTGAAGGGATTCATCTGGGGCCACTTCAAACTCACTGACCACCTGAAACAGACAGACAGCCGAGCCTAATTAAATGATGTAACTCTCTTAGGGCTGCTAGAAAGGTTACAATTACATAGGAAAAACAAGCAACAACAAAGAAACTGCTTTTTTCTGCTATTGCTATTACTATGAAAATAATAAATATTTTATTTATTATTTATTATTAACTGCAACTAAAGTTTTTTTCCTCATATGGTTCATTGTAATTAATGTATAATCAATTTAATGACATATCAGTCCGCTCTGTGCTTATTTCCGGTTCGCAGAATGAAAGAATTGTCACCCTAGATGCGGTTTAACGTTGATGACACATCATCGTTCATGCGCTAAAATGCTTTACACATCCACAGCATGTTTAACACCTAATAGCCCGCCTGACACACTTCTCTCCTGTTAGTATGTGACCAAAGTTGGCTGAGGGTTACCGTGGGATATGAGCTGGAACAGAAGACTGTGTATTTCCTAATGACACCATTGAGCTTGAGCGGTGGAAGCCAGGATACATACACCACAGAGCTGGAAGCTGCCGCTGCTTTCACCCCGCCGGGAGGTCCAGGCACTGCCAAAAACAAAGTCAAGCTGGTAAGATGGGAATCCTTAATTTTTCACTCTGAATAGCCTTAAGGAACCGTTTACTTAAAACTAAAATTGGGTATTAATTTGCTCGCCCTCATGATTAAACATACTCATGTTGACTCACTTCCATTAAGTGAGACTGAATGGGGACTGATGTTGTCAATTATGTGTTTTAAAAGTCTTGATTTCATTTCAAAACTGTTAGACTTTCTTTCTTCCCAAAAGCAAAAAGGAAGATTCTTGGAAGAATGTTGGTATTTAACACTCGGTTTACTGTCCCTAAAATGGAAGTGAATGCTTAGCACTGCCAATATTCTTCAAAATATCCCCTGCAAAAAAATTTGCTCTGGAGAAAAGTTAGCCATCTTGTCTTGAAATGTCAAGAGGGTGATTAGATGATGACAGAATTTCCTCGGAATAAAGGTACAGCAACAGTCTTACCATCTTCTTTGGTGCGGATGTAGATCTGGTCGCTGCGTACTCCGTCTCCAGCTCTGGTGAAAGCTAGAACCTGGATACTGTAGTTGGTATATTTCTCCAGCCCCTCCAGCTCAAGCGGGGTCTTCTGGGTGGTGACATTTCGAATTTCCCCAAGTTCTGTGGTGGCACAAAAATCATATTCTTCAAGTGTACAAGTATATACACAATAAGAAATCCTAATAAAATAGACATCATAGCAGAAGCTGTTTCTGTATGCAGAGTTGCATACATGATAGAATAGTACATTTTGGAGAACATTCTCATGTCTTCGGTTTCTGAGATGTATACTTGTCAAATAACCTTGCCTGATTTTCTGTTGCTTTTCAGCCAAATTGCAAATTTGCATTGCTTTCTGTATTATTCCTAATTTTTTCTCTCTCGCTGTGAAATATATTTTATTCTTTAAGCACTCCCTGTGTTGCTGTGGGCTGGAAGGCAGCTTCTGTCTCTTGGCGCTGGATTGTGTTTTCTGAATTCTGCTGCTCATAATAAGGCAATTTAAAAGCAAATAGCTCCTGGAAAGAGCAGAATCGACGTAATGTGTGCTGTGAGTTTGTTTTACAGAGCACCGGATGATTCAGAGGCGCAAAAGTGCCAATTAAACAGGTGTGTGGAATGTTGCCCTGTGGTCTGTGATGCAGCTATGAGCGATCGATTAACTAACCTCAGGCTTTACATCGCTCATGAGAGACCTTTCTCAAACCCTTTACATCTGTGTGCTGCTTTATAATACAATCATCATAATAATTATAACGCAGATACTGTTTAAGAAGGCAGAATGCTGTTCAAAACTGTATTCAAATACACTTTGGGTTGTAATTTTCATCATTTGGCTCCCTGAATAATACGTATAACATAACATTTAGGGTAACAGTCAACTGGTTAACATTCGTTTATTACATAATTCAACAATACAAAACATTTCTTATACATGTTAATATAAATGTACTTTTAAGTCCATGGTAAATTTGCAAATAATACAAATATTAACAAAATGACCAATGAACAAATGCTATAATTATGTATTGGTCATTGTAAGTACATAGTTGTGTAATGCATTTACTATTGTTAACCAAAACCACATTTTTGTAAAGTGTTACCCAAACTGGGATAGAGAGCCTGTCTTTGTTTCCAGAAAGGAAAATGTCAAGTTAAAAAGCTAAATTCTGCCCTCTTATGGTCAGTAGGCAGAACACATAATCATCATTTGTCTATTGAATGTGATGCATTTGTGTGCATTCTAATTAGGACTGTCAAAACGATTAATCCCTTTAATCGCATCCAGAATGAAAGTTTTTGTTTATATAATATATGTCTGTGCTCTGTGCATGTTGACTTGTTTTAAAATACACACATCGATTTGGATAGAAGCGTCAACCAAATGAGTAAATGTAAATGTAAGTGTAAATGCAAAGTCAAAGTCACCTTTATTTATATTAGGCTTTAAACAAAACACATGGCTTCAAAGCAGCTGAACAATCTTGATTAGTAAAACAGTGGGTTCACAGTGCATAATGTGTGAGAGTATGAGAATATGTGAGAGTATGAGAATATTAATTTGTGAGAGTATAGAATAAGAACATGTGAGAGTATGAGAATATTAATTTGTGAGAGTATAGAATAAGAACATGTGAGAGTATGATGACATTAAAATGTGAGAGTATAAGAATTTGAGTGTGTGTGTGTGTGTGTGTGTGTGTGTGTGCGAGCGTGCGTGCGTGCGTGCGAGCGAGAGAGAGAGAGAGAGAGAGAGAGAGAGAGAGAGAGAGAGAGAGAGAGAGAGAGAGAGAGAGAGAGAGAGAGAGAGAGAGAGAGAGAGAGAGAGAGAGAGGGTATGTTTACATTAAAATGTGAGAGAATAAGAAAAATAATATGAACAAGTATGAAAAATATAAAAATGTAAGAATATGAGAATGAGAATATGAAAATGAGAGGGTGTGAATGTGTGAGAGTATGAGATATGAATATGTGAGGGTATGAAAATGTGTATATGTGTAAGTATGAGAATATGAATGTGTGAGAGTATGAGAATATGAATATGTGAGAGTGTAGATGTGAGAGAGTATGGTTATATGAATATGTGCAAGTATGAGAATATGTTAAAGTATGAGATATGAATATGTGAGAGTATAAGAATATTAATATGTGAGAGTATGAGAGTTTGAATATGCAAGAGTATAAGAGTATGAATAAGTTAGAGTAAGAGATATTAATAAGTGAGATTATGAGATATGAATATGTGAGAGTATGAGAATATGAATATGTGGGAGTATGAATATGTGGAAGTATGAGATTATGTTAAAGTATGAGATATGAATATGTGAGAGTATAAGACTATTAATATGTGAGAGTATGAGAGTTTGAATATGCAAGAGTACAAGAATATTAATATGTGAAAGTATGACATTATGAATATATGAGAGTATAAGAATATTAATATGTGAGATTATGAGATATGAATATGCAAGAGCGTGAGAATAGGAATATGTTAGATAATGAGAGCGTGAATATGTAAAGGTATGAGAATATGAATATGTCGGAGTATGACAATATGAATATGTGAAAGTATGAGATATGAATATGTGAGTTTAAGACAATATGAATATGTAAGAGTATGAGATTATGAATATGTGAGAGTATGACAATATGAATATGTAAGAGTATGAGATTATGAATATGTGAGAGTATGACAATATGAATATGTGAGAGTATGACAATATGAATATGTGAAAGTATGAATTTGTGAAAGTATGAGAATATGAATATGTGAGAGTATGACAATATGTATATGTGAGAGTATGAGATTATGAAAATTTGAAAGTATGAGAATATGAATATGTGAGAGTATCAGAATCTCCGTACCTCCGTCTGGTAGGTTAGCCCAGTAGATGATACGAAAACCCTGCAGTACACCATTGAGAGCCTCTCTGAGTGGGGTCTGCCAGGAGAGGGAGATGCTCTCGGGTGAAGCAGCGATGGCCACGACCTTCTCTGGAGCTCTGCTGGGTACTTCACACATTTATGCAGAAGAAAAACATCAGTAAAAGCCACATCTGAAATACTTAGCCACCAAAAAAGACATGAACACTGTAAGCACATCTAGTAACCCCTAGATGGCACCATATTACACAAATTCAGTAAATATGCTTAGCAAAAAGAAAATACATTTTAAGAACTTAAGTTCACCTAATAATTTAGAAATAATGCTTGATGTAAAATATACACTGCCATCTTTTCATAGGTAATTCATGAACACTTACATCATTCATCACTAAAAAAATTCCCACTGCCTTACCGTCCTCCATCGTGGTAGCCCGAACCTCACTGGACGCGGGCCCCGGACCGGCGCTGTTACTGGCCTGCACCACCACCTCATACTCAGTGAACTTTTTCAGGTTATTGAGACTCAAAGACTCTGTCTCTCCTGTGGCCTCTAAACTGATGCAGATGAACTGATGACTGCCGTTCAGAGAGTGTTCTCTGTGACACACCTGATAACCTCGGATCACTCCATTCTGAAGATGCTTCTGTGGGGCCTGTGGGTGATCAAAGCAATATCTCACATACTAGCTTATACGTCACAACGCAAATTATTGCGTCTACTGTATATTCTTATGTCTTTAACCATATACAACTTATATTGTATTTGGAAATATTTGATTAAAATTTGTTCTTATGTGGTGACCAGTGTTTTCATGTTTTAGTTACACAGCGGATGTTTGCATGCCTAGTAGACCCCAAGATTTGTTTACTGTTTCAAGCAATAAATCCCTACATAAGTATTGAAATATACTTTACATTATCAGCTTACAGCAACATCATACAGTATAAGTGTAATACTGGTTACTAATGACTGACTTCTCTTAAAGTTTGTATTTAAGTATATCCAATTACCCATTTTTTCCAGTGGATAAAATAAAATACAAACCCATTCGGTATATTTTTTGGATTTCCAATGTTTTATTAATCTGTATATTTTAGAAATATTCAGCTGCATACCTTCCATGTGACTTTGATGCTCTGGGATGAAATGGCTTCCAGAGTCACGTCTTGAGGTGGTCCTTCGGGATCTGCAGTGGTCAAACATTTAATCTGTTTACTCAAGTATAACATTGATCTGGTATGATATGTGGCATCATATTCCTTCAAAGGGGTTGTTCTGTATCTTTCACATTACTGTAATGTTAATCTTGAACACCAGTTGGCAGTACAGTAGCATAATTCTGTCTCTGTGTCTAATGGAACAGTAAGAGCTTATACAAGGTATATTGTATGTATGATACTCATAAATACGAGTAAATAAGAGTTCATGGAGTTTGATCTCACCAGCTTCATCAGTAGTTACGGTGAGCTCATTGCTGGGTTCGCTGTCTCCAATGCCGTTCTTTGCGAACATTCGGATGTTGTATGTGGATGAGGGGTGTAGCTCAATGATTGTGGCTTGATATAGTGTGGGGGAAACATCTCTGGTTCTGCGAGCTCTTTCCCAAGTATCTGAACAAGAAAGATACAATTTAAGAACACTCTTGGATTACAGATGAAATATTTGCAGGATTGCAATCCTGCCCCTAAGATCTGTCCGCTGTTATCTTCCCTTGATGTGACATAAAACTGACAGTTTTATTTAGATAAAGAGTCAAATACATGTTTGCATTAACAGACCACATTGCATTTCTGGCACAGACACTAATTCATCCTGATGTGTCCTGGACTTCAAAAGGCCTTGTTTGGTCTTGCCTTTCATATGCGGCTATAAAAGCAGATTTAAAATGATGTATAGTCTTTGAATTAAAGGCTATTTGTGACTAGGGTAGGTTGGGTTAACATGTCACTGAGGTTACCAGGAGCCCATATGCACTGATAAATCCCATAAAGGAATATACTTGGATTAATGTAGATGTCAGCACAACTTTAAATACACAATATCAAAGACAGTGGACCTGTTTTATTTTTGCACTCGATATCATAGCCAGTGATCTGACTGTTCCCATCAAATCCCATGGTCCAACGGAGGGCAATGGTCCTCTCCTTCACCTCACGAATCTCGACTTTTGGAGGCTCTGGTGGCTCTGAAAATCCATCAACAAAGCTCTTAGATTCTCTTTTTAAAATGAGTCAAATGCACTGACTTTAATAAATCCCAAACTCGGATGATATTTAAGGAGCTCACCTTGAACCGTTAACTGAAGGATGCCTCTGTCTTCACCGTAAGAGTTGATGGCATGACAAGAGTAGAACCCTGAATCTTCTCGCATTGTTGGATATATCTGAAATTATAAAAACATAATGAGAACACATCAAATATATTAAAGGCAGGATCTATGATCTTTCAAAAATGCTTTAGAAAGCTGAGTCGGGTCGAGTCCAAAAACAATCTTTTCTTGATATGAAGAGCAACATTAGCCGAGAGTGACAGGTGACCTACGTGTGGGGCGAAGCTATTCAAAAAGTTGGGACACCATTTTGGTCAAGGGTCATGCATAGAAAACCCAATGTGCATATAAAAAGGCAGACCTGTAGAGTGGAGATGACCTCATCACCAATCTTCAACGATATCGTGTGCCGCCACATATCTTCATTGATCATGTGGGATTGTTTCTCCTTCTCCACTTCCTTCTCCCAACGAACCATGATGGGTTTCTCCCCATGAGCTTTACAGCTCATCTCGATCTTCTCTCCTTTCGTTGCCAGCGAGTTGTTGGGATACGAGGTGATCATGGCAGGAACTAAGCAGAAAGACAAAGACAAATCAGTGAGAATAAAACTCACTTTTAACTTTCATTTGTACTCAACCTTGTGTTTGAAACCATCGAGAATCAGAACACTTCGGACAAGTTTCACAGCTGTACGACAGTAATAGGATTAAATTAAATGTGATGCTTCATGTAGAGGTACGGTTAATATCTCTCTTTCACACATAAAAAACAGACAGTGTTGCACACGCTTGTGTCACAGTTCCAGAGAGGCATTTATTTGGGTAGCAGAGCACCAGACGGGTATGTGGAGGCTCTAGTACAGCGTGTGATGTGATTGGATGTGTCAGGTTGAGAGTCTCGACCGTTTACATGTCATCTCTTATTCACTCCAGCAATTCTCAGCTCAGCAGTAAAAAAAATGTTTTACATTCTGTCGTCCTATTACTGAATGAAGAAGATCTTGTTTTAGGATAAGATTTGTACATATTTTATTGACATTTTGGACTTGGTGTACATCCTAATAACATGGCCTATAATCTTGCTTTTACAGTGTGCAAATCAAATTAGGTTTAAAGGTGAAGGGATGGTTCATCCAAAAAAAAAATCTGCCATCATTTATTTGGGGTTTGAGCTCCTAATTCAACTTTGAGTTTTCTCAAATCTGTATCAATTTCTTTGTACTGATAAACACAGAAATAGATATGTAGAAGAATGATTGTATCGAAACATTAATTGGATGCCATTGACCTCCAGTAGAATGTTCCATCAGTACAATACCAATTTTTTTTATTTTTTTTTTTATTTTACAGATGAAGTATCGCATTAACACATTTTAAGGTTGTTAAGCATAAAGAGGTTGTTTTAATGTAAAGGGTTTGTGCTTGGTTTACAACTAAAATAAATATAAGTGCTGCTTTGTGTGCTGTCATAAATAAATTGGTGTTCTTCTTAGGCATGTTTGGTAAAACTCCTTCAAATGTCTAACTAATTAAACTAAATATACATTTTCTTATAATTTATTTTTTTGAAATGGACTTACTCAGTTAATATTAAAGATATCAATGTTATATTCTTAAAGAATATTCCTTACATTGCAAAGAATTTTATGATGAATAAAAGTATATCTCAAAAAATGACTGGGTATTCACAGGAAGGGCGACAAATTCTTATGCCCAAAAGAGAAAACATTATTAATTATGATGATGGTCGATTCAGAAGAAAAAGTGGCTTACACGATGCTTAAGACATTTCTAAGTGACCGGATTTACACTTCAAAATGCGGTTTAACATTTGAAAATATGGTTTTATTAAAGAGTAAGTATTATGATATTCTTAAATGAAAACATTTCATGCAGTGTAAAATATTGGTATGTAAACAGTCTACCAAGTTTCAAAGCTGAAAGTAAACAAATAACAGTTATTGGCTTGGAAAAGAGTCGATTCTGAACCCCATGAACGAGTCATCTTTCATTCTAATTTCAGTTCCATGTCAGATTTGCGTTACTTGATGCAATGCACACCTACATTTCGCTTGGATTGCCAGCAAAAACTTTAATCAGATCAGAGCAAGCTGACAAAAAAGTGGATGAATCGGCAAGCCGATCATTTGAGAGTCAAGAAGTAATATGGTGACAACTGCGTATTATTAGAAAATTCATTTTTTATATCATTATATTTATGTGTGAAGTTGTTGCTGGACAAAAATAGGACCTTAAAACCTTTACTTCCTCGAAAAGAAATCACAAATATTCAAAATGATATACTTTAAAAACAAAGATTCAACAGGAACGAATCCTTCAACAAATACTGTGATGTGCACAGTCTATAAAATGACTACAGTTGATCAGAGGTTAAAATTAAGCCGTACGGCCCCCTGGTGAAAGACGCAGGCAGCTTAAACTGGCATCCTATTTCTTATCCAGGCCTCGCGCTCGGTCCTTATGTGATTATCCCGAATAAAACACTACAGCCCAAAGTAGACTCTGTCTTGGAGCGGCAGCTGTATCTTCCCTCAGGCAGCGAGCTGTCTTTATCATGACTGCATAATTGCTATGTTGATGTATTTCTTTAATATCCAGCAGAATTATAAGCAGCGGTCGGACTGAGAGGGAAGGTGCTAATTCTCCTCCCGAGATCCGGCGGGAGGAACAGAGCGATGCTGGGCGAGAGCTTCCTCGCTGGCTGTAGGAGTGATTTATGTCTCTTTTGAATCCTGCGTGATTGAATCAGGCTCGTTTTACTCGTTCATTTAGGGGTCGTAAATGAACCCAAATGATCCGTGTTTGGTTTCCTCGTGTGCGTTATTTTATTTTGCATGTGTGGAAATGCATTCTGGGTTGTTTTTTGTGTGAGCATTTGATAACCAGAAAATGTTTTTTATTTATGATATTATATGTAAAAACAGCTCATTTTAAAGACGTGTCCTTGATAGGTCCGGCTGACTGCGCTAGGAGTCAACGGTCTCTGGTTCACATCCAGCCCGCAGGGAATTCTGGCTGCTCTCAAAGAACCCCCCTCCCGTGAGAGCCCCCCTTCTTTTCCCGCCTGCATCTCCCTTTCACCTGGACACGTTACCATGCCAACCGGCTCCGGCCTGCCTGCTCCCCCCAGCTGAAAGAGGGTGCTGTCAATGGAGGACGAGAATAGAACAAACATCCAGAATTGATTTTCAGAGCACAGCCGTTACCAGCCTGGATGTTTGTATCAAGGATCTAAGCGGCTATGTCTTTCTCAACGAAGATGATGCAGGTTTTATCTTTTTTTAACAGGAGAAAAACAGCAGAAGATGATGTCTGGTCACGTTGTGATGTGTATAAGGCTGGAAGGGTTGTCAAAGCAATCAGTTTAATTTGGTCACGAGGGGTCAGAATTGACACGGCTCTGCAGCATCTGACCCCAAACCATCAATTCATCCAAAGGTCTGCAAATCGGAGACACGTTAGCTGCATGGTTGACGGATGCTCAAACGTGATTCTCAATTTGTATGAAAAATATGTTGATATGCCTTTATTAAGCTAAATCAATCTGAATATTTACATTATCACTTAAAGGGACAGTTCGCCTACGCTATAAAGAATGTTTCATGTAGCTTAGTAACTAACACAAAAATAAACAATAATATTAGCTTTTTTTATTTTAAAAGCAATACATTGATTTTCTCTGGGACATTTAAAATAATATAAATAACCCAAAAGTAAATTACTGTAGAATTTACAAAGATTACTTAAGTTTCTGCAATGAAAAGTATTTATTTAACAAATATATATTTGTAATACATTACTAATATTTATGGTTAATTGCAATAGAATTAATAAGATTTAACACTTTTTACTTAAAGTGTAAATTGTTTCACAAAAATCTCCATAAATTTTTTTTGAATATAAAAATAGAAGTTCTGCATCATTTATTCACCCTCTAGATTTTTCAAATCTTTGATTTTTTCTCTTTCTGCAGAACCTAATAGAAAATATGATGAACGAGGGCAATCAACAATCTCTTCTGACTTCCATAAAATGGACATAAAACCACCGTGACATTTCTCAAAATATCTTAAATTCTAAATTTTGGTTTCTTTAATTTGACGGCTACAAACCGTCCTGGACTCCAGACCGAGTGTAATGTCTTTCTCATTGTAGTCTCATAGCAGCTCCTGGCTCCCTGCAGGCCTTCTGAGGGCACCTATCACGCCCTATCGCGTCAGGGCTCAGGGATTTCTGTGTGGGGGAAGTAGGCCTAGACCTCCCGCCTCACTAGGCTGGCGGGCAGATGAGACGCATGTGTACGGCAGCTCCTGCCCCACGATGCACAGGGGCAAACAGAGATCTGACTGGTTAAGTGGCTGTGTTCACTGCAGCCTGATATCCTGCTTTACTGCACCATTGGGCTTTACGTGGGGAATGAGCCGCATCATGATGCTGAAAATGGAAAAGCGTGCAGCCAATAAGAGTGCTGGAAGGAGGGATCAGTGATGTGAAGCTTCATTTTGTTCTATCATGTGGAGTTCTTGGGATCAGGTTTTGTTCTTTAATGATCATATCATTCTAACTTTGATCCTTTTGCAGAACACAAAAGAAGATATTTTGAAGGATGTTGGTAACTAAACAACATTGGTAACATTTGAATTTAATTTGTCGAAATATCTTATTTTTTGAGTGCTTTGAACTAAGTGATGGTTAAAAATAAAGATCGAAATGTTAAATATAAAAGCATTGGACAGAGGCTGGATGAGAGTATTTTTGTCCTTCAGAAAGGGAATATTCTCTCGTCTCTGGCTTTGGGGACTCTAGGCTCTGATCACAGAGGATCTTAATGAGGAGTTCGTTTGCGGTACACTGGAAAGATCACAGTGGACTGTGAGACAAGCCTCTCAGGGAGATTCATATTACAGCAGCGAGCCACAACAACATGAGGGTTCCTCGGGGAGCTGAACATCTTACAAACAACACGCGCATACGACAGTATCTCACCTGTCAGCCTAATCGATCTCACCGAGAATGAGACCAAGAGTTTTGTGTGTGTGTTCTTACACAATATAAGATGAGCCACAGAGAGAGAGAGAGAGAGAGAGAGAGAGAGAGAGAGAGAGAGAGAGATGATGAAGAGAAGGTTGTATCGGGCAGAGAGTGTGTCTCTGTGGGGAAGCTCCTGCTATCTGCTGATAAGAGCTGGGTGTGAAAATAAGGCTCTCTAACATCACACTCTGATTAAATGAGAAAGCCTATGCACATGAGCGGCAGGCAGGGATTACAGACATTAAAACAGTTCATTTAGCGACTCTGTCACACGATGTACAACAACACACTTTTAAATTAAAGGACTTTCTGGATTCTGATGTTTATATGTGCAAAATTTAAGAATGAGCATTTTAGCAGCGTGTAATTTTTATATCTTTAAAATTTGAATCAAAATGCATCACATATTTCAATATTATACATGCTCTCTTACCATAAATCTGAAATCCGAACCAATCTTTTCTCCTGACATTTGTAAAATCAAGAATAAAGAGTCATCCTTAACCCACACGTCGATCAAAAACTTTTAAACACAAAAGAAGATATTGAGATTCATAAAGAAGAAAGTTACCAACATTCTTCAAAATATGTTCTTCTGTGCTTTGCAAAAATAAATAACGTCATAGAGGTTTGGAATAACATGAGTTTTAATAAATGAGGAAAGTGTATAGTTTTAAGTGACCTGTCCCTTAAATTGAGTTGTCAAAACATTTTTTTGCTGATTTTAAGCAAAACCATTTGCCTCTGTTTTGACAAAGGGAGTTCACTTTGGATAATTAGTAATTTGATATATTGAAATATATAAATACACAAAAATATCATTGGAAGCATAATCTCTCTCTGCATGTATGTGCGATTTGAAAGAGTGAGACAGAGAGTGGCTGTATTTAAATAACATATATGTTATTTTACCATTTATAAAATCAAAAACAACTTTTTCTGCAGACCTCTTCTATAAAAGTAAAGTCGATGTTTATACACCCTCACGTCGAAGCAAAACCTGTATAATGCTTTTTTAAAAGATATTTTGAAGAATGTCTCAGTTATTTTCTGTCCATATAGGTCAACAAAAGCATGTTATATTTGGTTACCAACATTCTTCAAAATATCTTCTTTTGTGTTCTGCGTAAAAAGGAAAGTCACCCAGGCTTGGAATGACATGAGTTTGATTAAATTATGAAATTTTATACTTTTAAAGTACTGTCATTGTTAATTTGGTTTTAACTACCATTTAAGCTGTTTTTTCAATTAATTAACTTGCTTGTAACGGAAAAAGTCTTGTACAACCATCATGAAAATCTTCAAAATATCTAAATACACATTAATATCATCGAAAGCATAATCTCTTTCTGCTTGTATGTGTGATTCAAAAGAGTGAGACAGAGAGTTGGTGGAAAAACGTACGCACACGCACACGCACACGCACACGCACACGCACACGCACACACACACACACACACACACACACACACACACAAACAGGGACGCACATTGCGCACACATACACAAAGCATACGGTTTTGCACATGTCAGCTTCAGTGGAAGATTACAGTGTAATGAGGGGGAAAACGTTTTTTGGCTACTCGTGGATAAACACCCACATGTGTCTGAAAAAGGCAACACTTCTTCAGCAGAGATTTCACTGCAGAAATCCTCTCACCTGGAACATGGTCTTAATAATATTTAAAAATAAATCTGACCTCTGCAACCTTACACATTAGAAAGAAAATACAATTCAACAAAACAGTGATCAACGGTGATATTGCTTCTTACTTTTCACGTTGAGGTACATGGACTTGCTGACATCGGCTCCCACGTCATTGCTGACCTTGCACAGGTAATATCCAGCGTCCTCCTCGAGAACGTGCTTGATCAGCAGTGAGCCGTTCACCAGCAGCTGGACCCTAAAGCCTGAGTTCAGAGCAATGGGCTGAAACTGGGGCACCCCAGCACCTGCATGACAAAAAACTCCTTTGGTTAACACCTGGGTATTCGTTTGCATTCCAGTTTAGGTCAAAGTTAAAAATGTACCTTTAGAGTATTTCCACTCAATAGTTGGACGTGGCTCGCCGTCAGCCGAGCAGTTGAGTATGACAGATTTACCGTAGATCCCATCTTGGTCTTGGGGCTGCACTTTGAACCTTGGCGGAACTACAAAACAAATGGGAAATGTAATTTGGCATCGAAATTGTGTTCATAAAACGTACAAAACTATTGGAATTTTCTGGTCTTACCTCGAACAATAAGCTGACTCTGGTATTTCACAACGGCAGCATCATTTTGGGCAATGCAGGTGTAGGTACCGTTATGGATTCGCTGAAGGTTGGAGATGCGCAAAGAGCTGGTGAAGTCGATGTTGTCGATGGTCACGCCGAGGCTGGCGTTGATGGGTTTTCCGTCCTTTTCCCAGGTAATGGAAATAGGAAGATCGCCCGAGCGCACGACGCAGGGCACGAAAACTCGATGGCCGATGGAGTACCGCGGGAACTCGAAAGGCTGAATGAAGGGGGGCACTGAAGACAACCATAGAACAAAATGAAAAACTGACGGACCATATAAACCATAACAGGGTAGTTGGAAGTGTTCATTGATTAAAGATGTCCTACCTTTCACAGTGATGTGGACACTCTGGTTCTTGAACAGCTGGGGCTGAACGAGCACATGACAACTGTACTCTCCTTCATCCAGTTCTTTCTGAACATTGAGCAGCTTCAGCGTGCCATTGTTCTCGAAGGCCCGTTGACGGTCATTAAAAGGGAGCAGGTTGGAATGCTTGAACCATTTGATGGAGTAGTAAGGGTATCCGATCACGTGGCAGTGTATGTACATGTCCCTTCCAGCAATAGCGGTAAGGTTTTTCATTGGTCGTATGTCAGCAGGACCTTTCAGAACAAAAATATATCAATTAAATTTACAATTAAGGTGTAATAAAAGTATATTTGATTTGCAATAAATGTAGCAAAATAAAAAAAATGTAGATTTGCGGATGAGGGTCTTTCCTGGGTCAACGATTTCATTCTTAGGGAATGCACATGCCAAAATGACAGGCTTGAAAGCGTTGTAAATCCTTTTGTTAGAGAAACAAAAATCATGATTTAAAGAATTGAATCATTATTTAATCATAATATTAATGTATGAACAAATATCGATGATGATTAAACTATGTAAAAACTTTACTTATTTAGTTCACTCACAACTTCCTGTTTCCAAAGGGAATACATCACAGTTTATGGTTTAACCCCTTGCAACACTACCTATCATCTGGCACCAAATCAAGATCATTTAAAGACCAAGATTTAAAAAACAGGTCTTCTTTAAGCAAAAGACCAAAGAATAAGAAAAGGAAAAGAATCAAAACCAAAACATTAAACTCTAAATTTTGGTCCGACCCACATCTTACGCATGAAGTTCAGATGAGCAAAATGAAATAAGTGTGTGTGCTTTTGGAGGAGCCGATCTGACAAGCACCTCTTACGTTTATTCGAGCCTGGTAGGAGACCGTCCCCGCCGAGTTGTTGCAGGTGCACCGATAAACCCCGCTGTCACGGACCTGGGTGTGCGAGATGTTCAGGTAGCTGACCACATTCCCCTCCGCAGTGATGCTGTGACCTATCCGATGCCGACTGTCCTTCATCACAACATCGTCGTCAAGTGTCCATGTGACGGCAGGCTGTGGAGTTCCTTTAACGTGACACATCAGGGAGACGAGCTCGTTCGGACCAATGACTTTTTCACTGAAGGCAGAGAGGATCTTAGGGGTCCCGTCTGCGGAGAGAAAATGTTTATGTGTGAAATTCACATATTTCAATTTATTTGTTACATGTTGCCGATTTAATTTAAAAAAGAAAAACTGACCAAATCAAGAATTTATAAAAGAAGATACTGACCTTCTAAAATGACCTGAACAAAATCCTGAGCTGACATCTTGCCTTTTCTGGCAAAGCACTGGTACACTCCCCCGTCGCTCTTGGCCATTCCATCCATGACAAGGTTTTCCTTATTAATTCCGTTCATTCTCACATTGGCGCCAGGTGTGATCTTGTCGCCGTTGCGGTACCAGGAAAGCTCATACTCATCTGAGCCAGTGACGCTGCAGGTGAGGGACACCTGACTACCCACGCTACCTTTGACCTTCCGCGGACTCATGACCACCTTTAAAGGTTCTGAAACGAGACATACAAACAATCGTTTAACAAAGAAATTGATGAACAAATTCACAAAAAACAAAATGGCTCTCAACATACCTTTAACTGTGAGGCGACCAACAACCTCTGCGTTTCCATAGCTGTTCCACACCTCACAAATATAGCTGCCGGTGTCACTGGGCTGGGCTCTTTCGATTAGCAAACCCGTAACGCTCTGACGGAAACGGGAGTCCGGTTCAAGTGGCCTGTTGTTTTTAAGCCAGCGGTACTTTGGTGCCGGGTGTCCGGAGGCCTTGCATGGGAGCTCCACTCGGTGGGATGCCATGACCTCACGATTCTCAAACCCATCGAGGACGGTGGGTGCTGAGTTCGATGGGTCTTTCGGACAAGAAACCATTTCTGTTAGTTCTCAAATAAAGTAAAGCTGATGCGTAGTAAATAAGACTCAAAAAAGGCTCACCCGGTACAAATAAACGTGCGCTGTTGCTCTGTCGTGTCTCGGATTTGTAGCGATGCCTCGTCATGCAGCGGTAGTTGAATAATTCGTCTTCCTTCTGCACATCCAGGATGTACAGGGCTCCCGTAGAAGTTATGAGAAACCGAGCCCCTGAAATTAAAATTACATAATGTTTAAATACCTGCTATGCAAATATCAATTGAGCAGAATCTGCACCACGTCATTCACACAATTTAGGGTTAATTGGCACGCTTTAAACACAGTTAATCTGTAGCATCTGTACATCCTAATGAGACATTATGAGTCTTGTTAACACCAGCTTGATTTCCCATCAACCTCCACAGGATCCCGCTCTGATGCAGAACGGGCACCCATGGCGATCATGTACGGTTTTGATTGGGCCGCCGCTCGTGTACGAGTAACCGCTGATTTCATGCTAATGGTTTGATAGCGCAGAACGTGCGGGTCGTAAAAGTTTATGAGGAATAATGGCTGGCAGGCCTGCCGCAGGCTCTGCCAAGTCCCTCAGAGGAAACGTCCGTGTCAGATTTGATTGAGAATTCCATTTGCTGTCCGTACGGTGAGATTGGGGAGGTGGGAACGCGGCTGCATCATTTCAAGAGAGCAAGAGTGAAATGTAAAAAATTTTGTGCAGTAGGAATTATAAATCTTTATAGCACAAATAAATGGAATTTTGTGCAAATTAGTTGCGCTGCCAGGGTATAATAAACAAATTAAATTACTGTTAACAGAAAGCAGCATGTACTCAAATTTCAAAGACATGTGCATGTTATTTTAACAACAGAATTTGTGTTGAAGGCTTCTAATTTTCAAAATTCCTTCGCTAAATCTGCAAAATTTGCGTGTTGTGTTATTTTCTATAAAATCAAGTGGCTGTAAACACTGAGACTGATACTTTCTGTGTTAAATCAAGGACCATAAGTAAACAGTTTAGCCATGAATAAAAGCAGAACCAGCGAGCCAAAGAGCAAGATGCTGCTATTGTAATTCTGACCCAGTTAGAGATGACACACCACAGATCTGAGGTCCTGGAGGCATTGCCAGTCGTGGTCTTAATGTGGAGTGTGACGAGCTACAATTTACACAACGAGTGGGTGGAGAGAGAGAG
>CM065673.1:4572452-4737452 GCA_033220385.1 Triplophysa yarkandensis
ATTTTTACAGATTATCCTCATGCACCTCAGTGCGTCAGTAGAGAGATGAGGTGTGATAACACTCTGTCAATTATCCTCAGGTTTTAATTGCTCCAGGGGGGAAGTTTCCGTTCCCCTGTGACTGTTGGCATGACTGCCGTCGCCGTCAGTGTAAACAGGAACAGACGGTTACGTGCATTCTGGGACTCCCAAACAACAGCTCTTCATGTCAAGTAGACACATTCATCTGCATACTAAAAGACTGGATTTCAAGTTAAATGGACCATTTTGTCTATTTATTTTATAATGTTAAAAGAAAATTTTTATCTAGATTTTTTAAACAAACAATCTGAACATTCAGCGAAAACAAAAGCTGCTGCCAAAATTTTAATTACAGACCTCAAGGCTTCCGAAGCACTTTCTCTTTTAATATCTTTACTTTTTATTCTTTGCTTAAATGATGAATATGCACATGCAACTTAAAAGGTTCCTTCTCTCAAAAATAAAAGTGCTGTCACCTATTCTCACCTTGAAGTCGGGGTGAATCTGGGTAAATATGTATCATATTATAATTGATATGTATTTAATATTAATATGTATTTTATATATGTTTAGTATTAACATTTCTTTAAATATTGAGTTCTTTTAAACACAACGAAGATAGGTTCTACAATGTTGGATACCAGCTTTGTTTTCTACTATGTTAATCATGGGTAACCTAGAACTGTTACAAACACTCCAAACACTTTTGCTTTTTATTGCAACAATACAATTTTTACAGATTTTGGAAGTTGAGATTAATGAAAATAACCTTTTTATTTTCGGGTTTCGATTTTGAATTGGCCATTCATCTTCTGTTGCGATTTGTTCTCGAGTATACATAATGTAACCAATGTTGGACCATTGTTGTTTACATTTTCCGAAGTGATCTTTACTCAAGGTGGTTGCCAGGGTGTTGCTAAGCTGTTGCTAAGTTCTTTTGAGTATTTTAGTGTGATGCTGTTTGGTTTGTTAGGATGTTCTAGGTGGGTAGTGCTAGGTACACTAAAATTATGCCTATTTTGTTGACAAAGTTGACCGCATTGTAAACATTAAAGTGACTCATTACAGCTATTGTATTGAATTCACCCAACCCGAAAAATCATTAAATGTTCCTCTATTTTGATTGAATTGTTCTTTAAAGGGATAGCTCACTCCAATATGAAATATATATATATATATATCATAATTTACTCTTGACATGTTAAACCAGTTTATTTCTTCAGCATTACGCAAAAGAATAATTTTGAAGGTAAAAGGAGTCCAACATTCTTCGAAATATCTTCTAGAGTGTAAGTAAATGATGCCATAATGTTTTATGGTGAACCATTAATTTAATTTGAATTCTATTTTGCACAACATGTGACTGAAAAAAAGAAAACAGTAGTAATACAGTAACATGGGATTACTGTATTACTACTGTACATGGGTCTCTCTCTCTCTCTCTCTCTCTCTCTCTCTCTCTCTCTCAGGGTTAGTACGTAATGGTCTTTCTGTCAGCTGCTCCACCTGAACAATGTGCTTTGAATGTTACCGTGGAGACAGACAATTACTCCATTATGCTTTTGTAGAGTTGACATTGTTCTTTTAGCTCTTTACATCCTCCTCTGGAAAAAATCACGTTTGCCCTGGTGCGCAAATAAATCGTTCTTAAGAGATGGGAATCTACTTTTCATGAATCTATTTGCGGATTTGGACCGTTCGAAAACTTATCTTCATAATTTAGCAAACAATGCCATTTTTGATGTGCTTGAATTCTACCTCTCGTCCCGACTGCAGCTGCCTCTATCTGAGGTAATTAGCCCCTAGCTACGCTTTAATTGCCTGTCAGCACATGCAGTAAAATGCAGGTTAAACGCCCAGGTGCCAAAAGGCTGTGTTTTCTCTGCGGCTGCCGCCCGCAGCGCCGTGATGCGCAGACACCCTCTACTCTGCAGCAGACAGACGGAAGAGAGAGAGAGAAAGAGAGAGAGACAGTTAGTCTGTGATGGGGGCTTGTGCAGCGTACAGCTGTCCAGCCTAGCTTGCAAATTTGCAAAAGTCGGGTTGTCATGTCTGAACCCCCCATTTTTACACCCAGACACTCTCGTTCTCTTGTCTTGACAGCTGTTCTTTCTCCAGCAATGCAGTGCTTTTAAAACCGCGCTCTTGCTTTTCCAAGACGTCTATTTTGCACGCTTTGCATCCTATCCGGATCTCCACCTAGACACATATTGCTCTCTTTAGGTGTGATGTGACAGGCAGAGCAAGGTGAGCTGGTTACTGTGGCAACCAGCGGAGTGAATCGTGGGCTGTGACATTAGCACGGAGAAAAAGCGGGCGAGGGGGAGTCGTGGGGAGTGGGATTGCTGGAAAGGGATCAGAGCGATGTGACAGGCGACCACTGCAGCAAGACATCCACATCGCTTCCTTCTAACAGGAAAGAGCCAAGAGAGAAGGCAATCTTTTTTTGCCACTGGTCCCCTAGCAATGTGTTACTCGGAAATCATCCGAATGAACATTTGAAGTGAAAATGTTACACATGGAGGGGTTTTCTTTTGAAAGGGGATGGTGTGGTTATGTGTCTCAAGAAAAAATCGGGCCTGTGGCCGTTTTTTTATTATTCTGACTTAAGTACTCTACAATGGAAAGAAAAACACAACGATTCACTTGAAAATGACAAATCTTGTCATTCAAAACCTGTATATGACACGAAATAAGCAATGCTGTATAGATACAAACATTCTTCAAATTATCATAATATCTTCTTTTGTCTTCTGCACATTTAGAATGACGTGACGGTTTATAAATGACGTCAGAGTTTACAGATTTGGTCTTATATTTTCTTTTTCGGTTTCTCTGTTCACTCTAAATAAGGATGAAGTGATGATAGAATATAATTTATCCTGAGAGTCAGGTAAGAAACACACATCTTTCCACATCTCAGATGTAAACAGTCAACAGGAGTTTCTCAGAGGTGTCTGTGACAGATCCACGAGCTCGTGCCGTCTTCCAGAGATCAATCTGAAATCCAGGCATTGCTGCGTGATCAGAACGCTTCTCGACATTATGCAGAGAGAACTGACAGAACTTTGATCGCGACAACAGACTCTGCTCAAACCCGGCTCCCCTGCATCTCTGAGCATCCGCTTTCATGTCTGCTGAGGTTCTGGTGCTCTGGGCATATGGTGCCTGGATCTCCTGTGATGACAAGTGACAGGTTAACAGAACCGCCCGTGGGGGCGACGCACTGCGGCGGGGGAGAAGGTGGGCTTGTGAGTTTGCTAAACACTCCCATCTGTTCATACCCTGAGGCGATACTGTATCATCTTATGCAGATGAACTTGTGCGGGAAGCGCATACAGTTTAAACAGGAGTGTGGTGAGATGACAAACATTGGAGCTCAAGGTCGGTCTCTCTGTGTTTGGAATTACATTCATTTGGAGACACATGCGGAATCCTGCCAACTTAATTTTATTTATTAACTTATTAAAGGATTAGTTCACCTAAGAATAAAAACTCTGTCATTGTTTACTCCTTTCTTTACAAACTTGTATGACCTTCTTATTCCTGCAGAACACAAAATATATTTCAGAGAATGGTTGTAATTGAACAACGGCAGTACCCATTCACATTCACTGTGTAGGTACAAAACCGATGCAAGTCAATAGGTGCCGACATTTCAGCCGTTCTTCGAAATATCTTCTTTTGTGTTGTTTGCAAAGAAAGCCATACAAGTGTATAATATGTGCTAGTTCAAAAACTTGTTGCCATTGAAAAAGAGTTATCTTTAGTTTCATATTCTCAAGACGTACATTACAGACTAAACCAGTGTTTAACCAGCAAACATGTGTGCAGGGAATGAATGTGGTTCAGTTAATCCTGCAGAGAGATTGAGGTATTATTGTGTGTTTGTGTTTTAAAGCAGATGTCTTATCCTCTGGAAAATCTGTAAATATAGTCAGATTAGCGGGTTGAGAACATTGAAACACATGTGATTTTAGATTATGTAGACACAGAGAGCGTTTGAGCTCTTTAATCCTATAGTCCTGAAAGTAAGTAAATGCATGATTCATATTTGTTTAAGCATTGCAAGTTTAAAATACATCTAGGCAGCTTTCTGAGAGAGCCAAAAATTGGCAGATTTCAAACAAAATATCTAAACTGATTTAAGACTGATATTGTTATTAACGTACTTTCCTGTATTTGCATGCAAGTGAATTAACATATGGTAATAATGCTGAATATTTTATCAGCCTAATCGTGCAGATTAAACCGAATGACCGTCTGATCGTTGAAAGAGTGTAAAGATGAAGCGTGGCTCTTTACAGTCGAAGATGTTGTAGGCACTGAAGAGGTAATGAGAGCGGATATTCAGAGGCTGTCAGACCACAGTCCCTCATTAGGTGCCAATTAGACATTAACGGCCTGACTTACTGCCATGTAGAGAAGTGATCTGTTACTGCCCGCCCCCGGTCACCATACATGCCCAGGCACATTGAACATATGCTACAGTACTCCTACTACAGTTACAGTAGCTCCTATTGATGTTCATACTTGAGAATCATTTTTATTAGAACGCTGTTTTATAAAGTGTAATCTTCCTTCTACAAAAGTATCCCTATCTTAATTGGTTTGGAATATTAAGAAAAAATATTATAAATGTTCACACGTTTTCGAACTTTTGCTTTTAACCTTGTGTTATGTTCAGTGGGTTTTAATATTCAGTCATATTGTTGGTTTTCTTATTATACTTTTATATTTTTTTTAAACAAATAGCTTCTATTTTTCCTCTATTAAGGATATTGTCAATGTAGTAAAAAGGAAAAACTGCATTTTGCATATGGCTATTTTGACTTAAAAACTAAATGACCACAAATAACATTTACATCAAATTCAAATATTTAACAGAGACTTCCCCCAAAGCAACCACTGAGCTAAAAGAAAGAATCACTATTTTAGAATATTTCCTTTGGCTAAGTATATAAAACTTAAATAAATACTCAATTAAAAATCCAAAAATTATTTCCCCTAAAATTTGAAAATAATTTAAAGTTAATGTTATGAAAAAGTAATTATTTATTAAAGAAATATATATATGTAATATATACAAAATAATGCTTATAAATACACATAATTATACAGTATATTTACTTACTTAAAACTTTGAAATGAATTAATTTTTTGTGTGTAAATAGTTTCACGTAAAAACAAAATGAGTATTTTTTTAAGTATCAGATTGTAAATATTACTTAATTTATATGAACTCCTATGATCAAGGTTTGGTTTGTGGGAGGGGTTAAGGATGGGGCATCAGCATACTTTTATAGTATATTGTAATTGTACATATTTTTATAACTCTCAACATATAAATTTAGCGTTACCAATTCAAGAATGCCTGACTGGTAAGGAATAATCATTTTATTTTACTGAATTGACCACAATCACATTTAACACAATATCCTGTTATGTTATGTTTTTCATACAAAATAGCTACCTCGTGAAAAAAAAGTCCAAGTTTTGATCTGTTATAATAGTGCCACAGGTTTTCGCTTTTTCCACAGCATAAGCAACATCAAGATCAAATGCAGTACCAAAAAAACCAATGCTTTGAACCCTGTGTTTCCACAGTCACCAACATACCTCACAGCATTCTGATTCTTCTGGACCCTCGTCACATTTGTGTGTCAGAGGGCCGGCTGTCTTAAGCACTTTAGCTCAGAGGAGAATCCTGACAGGTCACTAAAAACCAAATATTTGCTCTTAAGCTTCTGGTCGCTTTAATTCATTTGTTTTCTTCTCTGCGTTAATTCTGTTCATCTCCATATGCCAGGCGGATTACCACACACCCAACAGATCTGCTGTCTGACGCTTTAATTACTCTTCGCGGCCCCTGTCTGTGTGGCCCTGGATTTTGTCCCAGGGGTCCATTTTCAACCTACTTATCAGACAAGTGGCATCAACGTTACAGAATGAGACTACACACTGCGCCATTTACATCTTTGGGGACCAAAGAGCACAGAAACAGTGGTATAGATCAGATTAATTTTTAATGATTGAAGTAAATGAGAAGGACGTCTTTCATTTAACATGGTCAAGAGGCGTTCTGTCGGGTGATTTGAGATGATTGGCTTTGATTTGAGATTTAAAGTGAGATTTATCTGTGTCTAATAAACCATGTGTTTTGGTTTACAATGGTTTTTAAACCATCTCATATTTTATAGCTTTGATAAAATAATAAAAAATGTAGGAAATGTTATTTTTTTTTCTGACATTTCGGCAAATTCCTTGCCGTTAAAATTATTAAACTATAAATTAATATATATTTAAATAAGAAAGTTTACATATAACAACAACAATAGCATTCTTTTATCTGGTTTTGTTTTTAAGCTTACTGCTTTGCACTAGAGTATGTATAAATGTTATATAATATATATGTTTTGTTATATTTAATTATAATATATAATATAATGTAAATATATAATAATACTTTCAATATTTTGTATTTACTATATACAAGGTAGTATTATGCTGTATCATATACTGATTATATACATAAAATAAACTGTCTAAGTTATGTAAATTAATTTTGAGTAACTCACGTATTTCTATTTAATTCACCAAAATATATTTTTATTTATTTAAATACTTTCAACTTTCAATACTTAAATATTATTGATTTTCATATAAATAATGCAATTTATAATATTATATTAAAATAAACTGTAACATTATTCATACATTTTAGAACTGTTAACTGTTGGATTTTAATATATTTGTATATGTCCATTTTAAAGAATCACTTCAAAAGATTTTAGTAATATAATACAGCATACATTTTTGTGATATTTCCTAAGCCCCTGGATTGTAGGCATAGTGTACGTTTACATGTAGTACAGTATAACCGTACTTGAACATGTGACAATATGTTTTTGTTGGCTTAAAGATGTTTACTGAAGTTTCTTATTAAGACTTGCTTCTTCATTTCTCCTTTAAATCTTAGTCCTCAAGAGGTCAGCTGGCCGAGGTCACCCCCCCCATTCCTCTCATCTGTCCGTCTAATCTGCCGAGACCCATCTGCTCCATGCACCCCACGCCGAACACCAGGCAAACAAGAGCAGACCGGAGCCATCACAACAGCAACACACAGTTTGAAGTGCGGTCTGACAAACCGAGATGCAAACAAAAGAGATTTCAGAGCAGTTGTTTCATTCAGTTAAAGATGTGATTGATTACATAAGGAAAGGTTATTGTAAGGCCCACGGCACACCTGCCTATGTGGTTATTTTAGCAGAAACCAATACAGGCAGGTGGATGGATGGATGGATGAACCATCTTTTACAAAACTGGAAATAAATAAAGCAGGTGTTATCAATTACAAAGCCAGGACCAGACTGCATTGAAACATGTGTGTGGAGTCTGAGGTTAGTCATTCAGAAATAATGCACCATATGTTCATGATATTCATATCAAGCTTTTGTGAAACTCATGTCTGATGTGTTGGCTTGAATGGACTGTGCTGCAATAAACAATTTTAACAAAATCTATAGAAATGCATATAAAAAATTGTGATTATATATTATTGTATTGTTTATTGAACCCTATATTAAGCACTTAAATGTGTTTTATTTTGGATTTAATTCAAGTTTTAACTTTTAAGCATTTTTTATTCTGTTTTTATTTACATTTAAAACAAGAAAAAAATATTAATTTGTAAGTTAATAAAAAATGCTAATATTAAACATTTTTTCATATATTTTGCACATTTTCTTTCATTTTTAAAGGATAGGTATTTAATGTTTATTTGAGAAAAACAATGCATGGTGGATGCGGATCAATACGTGGCCTTTGATTTTCCCCTTTGTAATTTTCATTTTTTAAAAGAGTAGGCCATATCTGGTAAAATGTCAACAGAAATGAACGCTTTGTTCTTTCCATACGTTGAGAAATGTAAAATAAAGAGTCAAAGTTAACAGTGCAGCCACTCAGAAGATGGCTGCTCGTGGTCACGTGACTCGGCCTCCATTTTGGAGTTTGCATGTTTGAGCAGTTTCACTAGCGGCAAAGCTTTACTTGCGGAGGCAGAGAGAGAGAGAAAGCAGGCCTGAAACCGCAGAGCGCACGAGAAGGATGAAACATACTTACAAACAGAGAGAGTAATAACTGTTAAGAGAACAGGGTTTATCTTCTCCGCACAGATAATATGAGGCTCCCAATTAGATGAAACGCAACCCGCTCCCCCCTTCAGTTATTTTGTTGAATTTCTCCAGGCGATTTACTAAAAAAACACACACAAGATTTTATTGGCCATCGGTGGTAGGCACATGTATCGTTCAGCCAATCATTTACCTGCTTTGCCGTCAGCTGACAACCCTAGCAACAGCTCTTCTATTTATTGTGATACACGGAAGTATTAACCTCGTTTAAAAATACAATCACATCTTGTGTTTTTGCAATTTCCTGGTCCAATTTTACATGGTTAACCTTCTTTTATATTGGCTGCAAATAATATTTTTTATTACTTATTCACGTTATGTTATGTACTATCTAGTTACTGAATGCATGTACAGGTTTTTATCTATTATACAAACGTTCCTTTTCATTTTATACTGCCAGATCTGTCGTGTTAGTGTAGATGTTTGTTTCGAACCATACGGTTTCGCACCTTAAGCGTTTTCCTCTTCCTTGCGGTTCAACTGCTTTCAGAGATTATCGTGAAAGTGTCTGCCAGGTTTTATCCCCTTTTCTCTTTGTAAACAATAGCAGAAAAGCCGCGCGCAAGGAGGCTGTGGTCACGAACACAATGAACGAAGCATCATTCAAACGCTCCGCGGCAGCTGCCCGTAGACGATAAGAGCTCGTGGACGCGCTTCTCAACCTTGATTAGCCGCTGCTATGAAAAAGCTAATTCCAGATCGTGGGATATAGAATTCCAAGTCAAAGGTCAACCGGTAGTTACCTTGTGATTATGATCGCAAGTCTTTCGGGAAATAAAATGTTAGTTTTATGTGAGTGGCTAGTGCTTATATTTAGGGATTAATTACTCTGTCCGGTTTTAATTAGCCTTTGCTTTGTGTGAATTGTTAGTCTGTGTCGCGGGTGTGTTTGGTGTGTTGGATAAGATCCAGTCTTGAGTAAGGCCGTTTCCAGTAGGCTAAGGATGGACAAAATGTTCGATATACATATCACCAGCAAGAAGATACGATCTTTTTATCAAAGATTTACGATTCACACATACTGTGTTTGTATATGTTGTGCACTTTTTATACCAATGTCAAAATGTTGGGTCATCCAAAAAATCTGTCATTGTGTAATCTTCCTCTTTTCATTTCAAACATGTAAGACTTTCTATTTCCAGCAGAACACATATGAAGATATTTTGAAGAATGTTGGGAACCAGCAGTGGCAGCCATTCACAAAACTAATGCAAACGAAAAGGTACGCAACATTCTTCAAAATATATTTTTTGTGTTGTGCAGAAGAAGTCATACAGGTTTGAAAAAACTGGGTGAGCCAATGGTGACACAATTAGAACTAAAGAACTTCTTTTATGTTGGGACATGAACAAGAGTATGTCATCATTTACTCACTCTCTTGTTGATTCAAACCTGCATGACACAAAAGAAGATAATTTGAAAAAAGTTGGTAGCCGAAAACAGCGGTGGCATCCATTGCCTCTATTTTGTGGACACAGCCAGTTCAATTGAATGGTTCCTATCACTGTTTGGTTACCAACATTCTTCAAAATATCTTCTTCCGTGTTATGCAGGAGAGAGAGAGAGAGAGTCATGCAGGTTTAAAGTAAATGATGACACAGTTTTCATTTTTGGGTGAACTAACCCTTTGACCGCTTTATATGAATGGGAATGTTTTAGTGCGTCTAAATTTTAATGACCTTTGTTTTAGGGTTTATTATTGTGTTTGTGGCACAGAGAAGATGCACTGCCAATATGTTGTGTTAAAAAAAACAATGGTCAACCCCATATGTAATACAATACAAAATGTGCATATAATGCTATCTATATGAGACGTATATTTGAGAAGAAAATATAACCAAAAACAAACTAATCCATAGATGGACGTGAGAGATGTGACTTTGCTAACATCATCAAATAAGTTAAAGGAAATTGCCCTTACCAAAGAAAATTATCAAATGTTCTTACTTTTCAGAATATGATAAACCCATCTAAACACAATTTTGAAATGGACAATATATTAGAAAATATAACATATTTAATAATGATTTAATTTCAACATTACTTCTTTTGTTTCATTGAGAAATATTATGACATACAATATCAATGTAATATTAAAAAGACAATAAATTATACCCAGCACCTTGAATTGATAGCCGGAGGATCTGAAAGCACACGTGTCTTTTCCTCTGTGTACCCATAATTCTCTATGGCACCCTCAGAATGATTAATGCACACGATATTGATTTTCTTCCCCTTTTCAGAATATCTTTTTTATTCATCTAGCTAAGCCTCTCGGCTGAGTGGAAAAGACACAGAGCACTGGGAATTCTGGGAATTTTGTTCACTCAGCGCTGATGTACGAAAAGGGCTTTTAAAGAGTTTGGATGGAGAGAGCTTCGCTCACCACCGGTCTCTCTCTGGATTGCCTGTTTACACATGCTGTCCTCTGCGGGCATGCTGACCCATTTTCCTCTGGATAACAATGCCTCTACCAATCACAGGGAAAACCGAGAACCAGAACCCCCAATCGTGCCTGTCATGCAAAGAAGCTGGCAGCCCGAATGCGCAGAAGAGAGCTCGGCCTCACCCAGAAAGAGAAAAATATCTGCAGTGGGGATTGATAAGGAGCTTTACAAGAATGAAAGCTTCTCCTTCATTTTCAAGTTGAACATTTGGTCAAACGCAAGATTTTGTGGTGAGCGTCCTGAGCCGAACTGCACTATCGAGAACGTTTATGGAGCAGATTAGGGCTAATGAATCTATTCTTGAATCTATATACTGCTGGGCCTTGTTAGATTCACCCCATTAAATAGGCATTGGGTTAAACATTCGCTTCTGTCTGTGATTTGGGATTTTCACAGAACGGTCAGATTGCTGCTCAATGGTTTGCAAAATGTCAACAACAGACTGGAAAACGTGAAAATTCTCCGCTATGGCACCAGCTTCAGTTGACACATCAGCCCTGAGGTGGAATTTGCTCACTTCTAATCCAGACTGTCCAGACAGATTTCACATACATTTGAAGGTTTTTACAAGGTCATTGTATAAATAAAACTGTGAATTTTAAAATAGGATTGGTCTTGCTAGTCGTCATCAGCTAAAAATCAGATTCTTAAAGGGATAGTTTACCCAAAATGTCTCTCATCATTTGCTAACCCCCTGTCATTACAAACCTGTATGAGTTTTTTTAAAAAGAACACAAAGAGAAGATATTTTGAAGAAAGTTCGTAGCCGAGCAGGCAATCCAATGCTGTGGCTTTTTGGCTATCATCAATCTTTGAAATTTCCTTAATACTGAATTTAAAGGGCTCCTTCGCCCTGAAATTAAAATTCTGTTATGATTAAAATTCTGTTATGACACTGTATTTGGTGCAAACCTGTAAATTTCCATTGTTTGTTTAACCACAAAGAAAGATATTTGGACAAATGTTTGTAACAAAACAGTTTTTGGTACCCATATACCATATTTTTGTTATCCTACATTCTTCGAGTATCTCATTCTGTGAAAAGAGCAAAACAAAAAAATCTGTGTTTTTTATCTTTAATAAAGAGAACTGTTACTGTTACAAGCATTCTTTAAAATATATTTTTCCGAAAAACTCTACGCTAAGTAAATGGCAGATTTTTTGTTTTGGACAAACTATCATTTTAAATCATACAAGCCATATCACACAAATAAGGCCACATTGCCAAATAGTTCCTAATCTCCATCAACTCAAGCAAACATGTCAGATCATATTTTTCTTCAATTTTACTGCAAGCGCATACATTGCTCCTTTTTAGTGACCGTTCAGATCCCATGATCCCCAAAATCAGCACCAAAATGCATTTGTCAGAGAGACGGAACTGCGGAGGATAAGCAGAACGGAACCAAAAGGGGGGAATGAAACAGAAAGTGTCTGTCTGACCGTCTCTCTCTTTAGTGGTTATTCTGGCCAGAGATCTCAGCAAGAGAGGTGTGAGTGGAATTCTAAGGACTCTCTAAAGTGCCTGTAGCGGTTTGTTCTGTGGTTTATCGCAGTGTAGCACAGCCGCCTGCAACCGGATCCTCCCAGAAGCCCTGCCACTAACAAATACTAAACAATGCTGAATGTAATTCAGCCAATGCACCACAGCAGACAATCTATATTCACTATATAGTATATACAGTCAAACCAAATGCTCTGCATTTCTAAATATATTGTGGTCATTCCAGTCAATATCGTTTGTATTTTATCATAAAACATAAAGTCATCCAACAGCAATGTAAAAGACTAACAACATGACAAGATATATAAAAACTGTGATAAATTCAAGGTTATCAAATAAAAAAGTAATGTTTAAATTTTCCCCAAACCCCCAAGAGGGACTAAAACAACGTTTTGCTGAAAAAAGTCTAAAAAACGGAGCATCTATTCTGTTGTTTTGACATGTTTCTCCAGTTTACATTTTCTGAAAATAAACACAAAAAGAAATAATATTTTTATAAAAAATTTGTTAAAAATGTTGCTTCTGATTAACAGAATAAACTAAACAATAATTTTACAAAATTGCACTCCAATAAATATTAAATAAAAAAAAACTGAAACTGATCTTTGAAATAGTTCCTTGTTTTACTGTGATATAGATCAAGCAAATCTCAAATTTGAACATTTGAAACAGAACATGCATTTCTACCTGATTGAAAACCAGTGCATCAGACAGGAATGATTCACATTAATGAATATTTTATAAAGAAAAAAAGAATAGTTTCACTTCGCTTCATGTGAGATCCCCTAGAAAGCTTATTTATTTATAAGGTATTGCCGGAAAGAATAGGTCTCCGAACATTTTTGAGTGGCCATCATGTAACACGCTCAGATTCCTTGAAAATGTCTGTTGAAAGGTATAAGTGTTTCACACGCAGTGAACTGTGTTTAAACTGTGTTTGTTTGAAGAATTATTGCTTACTCGATGAAATATTAAACACAGAAAAGTGGCGCAGAGAACCGGCAAACTAATGTTTTGTGACAGCCTCTATTAAATGACAGACATCTGTCAGATTCATTGCCTTTACAAACTCTCATTTCTCCGACTCGACATACCCATCTCTGATAAAAATGAGCTCTGACATTCAGACAGGAATAAAATGTGCACACGCGTCCGCATTACTTATGAGATGTCTCAAGAATTTTAAAGACTATAATTTAGGATTTTGCTAGCAAGCGTTCCTCTCCGTCAGCTCCGAGCCAACATTCAACACATTACTCCCTAAAGCAGGATAAAATATGCATATATCTCATCTGTATCTCGACCGTACAGAAAAATGTATGGCATCTATGTAAAACGTCGCCTCTTGCTTGCAGTCTAAACGATATTTGATTCTTTATTGAATTTGCTAAATGCCACAAAAAAGAGCCGTCAGCCCTGAGGGGAGGAAACAGTTGTGTAGACGAGTGTTCCATTTAGCTGATACGGATTTTTCACTGGCTGCCGTTGGAAGGGAAATAGGTCAGGATAGTACAACTCGGTCACACTGTTGTCCCCGGACATCTTTGCAGGATTAGACCCTCGGTTTCATAAAAGTGTACTGTGAAGAAGACTTAAATGCAGGAAGCTAGCACTGCATCCAAACACAATTGAAAGAATCATCCAGTGTCCTACCTGAGACGAGTGGTACCGTGTCTCTCTCCCATGACACAACAGTGATGTAGTTCTCCACTAAGGGAGGAATAATGCACTTGAAGACCGCTACACCACCTCTCATCGCGGTCTGGTCCGCCACACGGACCGTATAGGGCTCTCGTAAGACTGCAGAGAAGAGTAAAAACTTTGAAATTGTTTCAGGCACTTAAAAACATTTTTATATAACACTTCTAACAAGAGTTGTGCAGCCATCTATTAAATAAAGTGCCGTTTAGTGCCACTGAGTGCCATTTTGTTCTCTAAAAATGAGTCCGAATTATAAACATATTTTTGTCTTGTTCATTTTCAGTTCTTGGCACTTAATTTGAATTCAAACCTAACATAATGTATTATTTTATTTCTATAAGTTTAGGGGGTGACGTATAGAAGTTTAATATCATTTAGGAAATAGGGACAACCCAGTGGACATAGGGATCCTAGAATGGTTCCCATTTCAACCCAGCTAACTATTGGTCACCAAAAACTATCCAGAAAATTGCTAGCTGGGACACTTTTTGTACAATCGATGTTTTTATTATCTTGTTGTTCAAAAATCACTCACCGGCCTTAATATGAACATCTTGGCTTCTAATTTTCCCTGAGGGATTTTCCGCTGTGCAATAGTAAGTGTTGTCATGAATCACTTTGCTAAAGCTTGACGGAGGAAATTGGAAGATCTGGAGAGTGCCATTGGGGTGGACTTGGCGGATCCCTGGGACGTTGTAGCTCTCCTCGCCGGTGGCCAGATACCAGCGCAGGGTAGCGGGCGGCACCGCTGCGGCAGGACAGGGAACATGAGTTCCCAGGGTGCTGGCGAACACTACCTCTTGCAGAGATGCATTGACAAAATACAAGCTGGAATGTAGATCTTCACTGAGAACTGCAGGGGACAAGAGATGAGAAGAGGTTAGGGTACACAAAAACTGAATCAAACGATTTTTGCCCTTTAATAGTGTGGCATGTGGCATCAACTCTATTAAAGTGATGGTAAAAAATAAAAAAAAATTCTAATGCCATTTTTTACCTGTATGCATTTGTCTTTTGCACAAAACAAGATTTTATTGTGAATATTGGTCACTGAACCACACCGCCACCCATACACTTCCGAATTGAAAAATCCAAGTAATGCATGATGGCTATAAAATTTTTACAAAATGGTAAATAAAAGGGTGATAAAACTTACCCTTTTAATCACATTTATCCTTCATTTCCATCAAAGCATTAAAATCTATTTCCAATTATTTTACTCTTTGTGTGTGTGTGTGTGTGTGTGTGTGTGTGTGTGTGTGTGTGTGTGTGTGTGTGTGTGTGTGTGTGTGTGAGTGTGTGTGTGTGTATGTGTGTGTGTGTGTGTGTGTGTGTGTGTGTGTGTGTGTGTGTGTGTGTGTGTGTGTGTGTGTGTGTGTGTGTGTGTGTGTGAGTGTGTGTGAGTGCGTGCGTGCGTGCGTGTTGTTGTTCTAAACTATTAATAATTCAGAATCAAGCGTCAGAAAAAGATCAAAAAAGCTTCAGATCTTAAGAAGATCCATTAAAAATTAAAATATCTCATGTCAATACTGAACTGTGATATAAAGCAGCATTTGAACAACTATTGCATACATCTCCACAAATAAAATACTGATTGTATTGTATATCACTACTGATATTTTTATCCTTGTACCCAACATGTCGATGCTTTAAAGTGCTTGCTTGTGTTAAATCTTGCAAAATGAGTTCTCTTAACTCTAGTAGCCCTTTTGATGGACTGGATGAGCCAGTGAGATCTACACCTGGCAGACTGGACATTATAATTTTTTTTTTTTGTAAGGCATAAACCAACATTTATAACAAGAAAAGGATGAATTTGTAGCGTTTTGAAAAAAAAACGTTGAAATTATAATATACATTATTGTTGTCTTATTAAACATTCATTGTTTCACACGTTAAGACTGAGGCAACAGAAAATTTCAAATGATAAATTGAATAATAAAAAAATATTTGGGTAAAAGAACATAATTTTCAAAAAACTATTCAAATGGATTTATCTTGTATGAATAAATATTTTATTTATATCTTTTTATTTACCGTTTTAAAAGGTATTTTATTGTTAAATTCATCTTACAGATCTTACAGTTAGAAAGCTCATTTTGGTATCACAAGCTTTACTTTAATTCTGTCTTTAGAAACAAGCTCAGATTCTATACTTCCAGATCTGTCGGACAAAACTACAATTCTGCCTATTCCACATCCAACATCTTGATTCAAATTCAGATTCTTAAACCAACACCATCAAACATCATCCAGCTCTCAGTTTTTTCCAAATGATAGGAAAGGGCAGACAACGCTGTTCAAATTTGAAATCTAAATGGATTTTTTATAAATCTGGGTATCTCTCAAAGCAAAATCCTGCGCTGGAAGCTGCTTGATGAACTGAGATTCTTATCTACTCTAAATAACACAAAGCCTTCTTTGTCACTTCTCTTTTGCCTTTCAGAGGTGATTGTCATAAATTCTCACAGCGAGAGGCTCTAACACACCGTCCCTCTGTGCTCCTGTCCGGGCTGGACTCCAGGAGATATTTATGAGGTGAACATGTGATAGCTGAAGGTCAAAGACCATCTTAAAGTCAAGCTAATCTAGGGGGCAGGGTGGTCGGGTAATAACACATTTTGTTTTAAAGAAGCTCACATGTCATAAGTACATGTCATGACAGATCTATTTATAGTGTAGGTCAATACAAAAATAATCAAATTTAGCCACATGGAGCTTAAAAAGAATAGATAGAGGTATAGAGACAGTAAATGTTTGCTGTTTTCTTAGCTAATATTTTTAATATCAACTTTCTTAATGTACATATTAAATCTATTTTAAATTTTATACATATTATTAGCTAAAAATCTATTTCTTATTTTATTTATATTGGCCATCACCCATCTGTTCTCTCTCTCTTTCCATCTGTTTTTCTCATCATTGTTGGCCATGAAAGCCCACATTGATCGAATACATGTTTTTTAATACCATTCATATGTAGTTTTAAGAATTAAAATTGTTGTTACTGTTTTTAAAGAAGCATTACATGTAGCGTGTCTGCGTCTGTAATGAGGAGCATTCAAGCATAATGACAATTACATTACGGGTGAGCAGAAGTACTTGTTTTTCTTTTGAAAACACATTAGCATTTGTCCACTGATAGTGTGTAACCAGCCATCACTAGACCCTTTTTAAAACTAGCCAGGCGATTTATTTAAGTAACATGCGATCAATATTTACCAGGGAAAACTGCACAGACAACCTTAGAATTAACCACTAGCAGTCTGAAATAAGACGGGATCAGGGCAGACATATTCATTTAGGAGATGTTGACCCTATGGCACTTCAATTAAAAAAAGAGGTGATAAAAATGTTCTTCACAGTGATTCTTTAGAAGTCAAACCACCATCTGTGTCTTAGTGTTTCGTCACCAGAAAAGACCTTTTGCACATTTCTCAGTGGCATTGCGATACTCCTTTATTTTTAAGAGTGACCAAATAATGGTAATCTGATGATATTAAAAAGTTGATTAGTTATTTTTTGTGAATTGCATTAAAATACAGTTACAGTACACATACTGCTCTTGCACTATTAAATAAATCAGATCTGCTTTGAAACCGTCTGCTTTTATAATTTATAGAAACAAACAAATGCTTGTTAGCAATGGTAAAACAAGTGCACAAGCTCTCCAAGGATGGAATCCTGGCTCTGTTGTGGGTGGATGGGTCACTTTGCTGGCTGCGGGCCGACTGTTTGTGTTGCAGATAGGCTGAGAGATTTCCCCCGGCTTCGGTACACCGTGGGTTGCGGGACCTTGACAGGACGTCATGGGCTCAGGGTAATTAAAGTGGCGGTGTGTGGAAAGCAAGGGGAGCCGGAACAGCGGCCAGAAGAGTAAAAATCCTGTCCCTGCCCCGGGGCTACACTGAACCCTGCGTAGGGGAGATGTACTGAAGCACCGCAATTTAACCAGCTCGCAATTTGCTCTCATGAATATTAAGCACAGCTCAGCGTGTCTGGGTTAATGGACCACTGCTCTCTGCCAATATGTAAAGCCAGAGATATCCCCAGATGCCGAGAAGGGCGAGAAAGGGAGCAGTGTGCGTCCCGCTGGAAAAGCGCAGTTTCTTGTTTTTTTTTTCATCTCTTAAGTGAGATGATTTGAATATCATCTGAATAATGTCAGAGCAAACGTTCGTTTAGAGCTCCCCGGTGGTGCGAAAGAGATCAAACGGCCTCCGTGGATCTACATCAATTACCAGAGCCGACGCCACTGATGTCTGTATCTAAAGCACCGCTGACTCGGATGATGACGGAAGGCGCGAAGCGTTAAACGAATGTTTTCAGCCTGTGCTGATGCATGTGTTACACAACAATCCTAGTACTCAGTTTTCTGCATGCACACTGTAAATATTAATCAAACAGTTCTTGGAAACCACCAACCACAATAACTTTCAAACATAAAATGAGTTTTTTTGAAGAATGTAGAACTGCAAATAGTTCAGGGGTACTTTTGATTACTACTGTAATATTTCCTAATATGCAAATCCATGGGGTCCTGTTTGATATAAGGCATTCCTGGACCAATTAGAGAGTGAGTAATTCATGACAGATGACATTTTTGTGTGAACTATAGGATATTTACGTGACACTGAAAGAGCAACATTGACTGTATTTTATACTCTTTAGATTTAGCTCCTAAATCGTTCCTGATATCTAAACACATGCAAATCCTGTAATGCATTGAGAAACTGTATTTAAACATCTCTTTTCTAATGTGCTAATGTTTGGGTGCGATTCTCAGGTCGTCATCTCTCCTCCCTGGCTGAGTGGCAGAAACAGCGCGTCCCTGTGAAGCAACGCAGCCAAGCATATGTAAATGTATTCAGAGCATTTAGTGCTCAGGATTAATCGAATTATAATTTAATCATCTGATCAAACAGCAATTAGCATAATCACTTCTGGGGACGGGCCGATAGAGAACGGAAGGGAAACGGAACAGGCCCGAGGCGCGAGTAGATTTAATGAGACGTTTGCCTAGATCTTTAGATGTTACACATTTTTGGGTGTTGAAATTTTGCTCAATTTGTTGCCATTTTCTTCCATGCTTTAACACATTAAGTGGTCAAACCGTCAACCTTAACTCACACTTAAACTAAAAGCATGTTTTGCAGAAGTGTCAAGAACGGGTAGTTTACACTCCTAAAAATAAAGGTGTAGAAATGTTTTGTCTTTATGGTTCCATGAATTACCTTCGACACTCGCACTTTTTTTCACAAACGTTTCTTAAGTGTAAAAAAAATAATTCCCTGTAACAAATTGTTGTTTGGGGAATGATCAATGTTTGGGAACCCAACCTTTTTTTCCTGTGGCTTTGCTATTAAAAACATTTTGCAGCACCTGTATCTTTAAGAGTGTAAATATCATATTATATCACATTATTTATATTTATAAAACATCATATAACATTATATTATAATATATTTTATTATATAATATTACATTATCTGAAATTTTATAATATATAGTTCATTCACACATTATTTTAAAGAATAAAATTATTACATGTCAAAGAAAGAAACTGTTTTAGAAATGCAAGATAAATATATTAACTTTTTTTATATGCAAAACATAAAAGAAGATATTTAGAAAAATGTTGGTATTACAAAACCTTCAGTCCACATTGACCTACAAGGTGTTTTGAGTCCACACAATGTTTGTCACTATATTATATTATATTATATTATATTATATTATATTATATTGTATTATCTTTAAAGGACAAAGTATTTTGTTTTCTTGGCTATTCACACTTTGAAGAATAATATAACACTGTTACATGTAACAGAGAGGAACTGTATTATAAATATTAATATAAATTCATATATTTTAGAATTCATTTCATTATCTTTTTTTAAAGTTAATAGTTATAATTATAGTTTTTCTTTCATCAACTGAAACACAAAGAAAATATTCTGATAAAATGTCAACACAGGGGGGTCAATGTTGTTTGGTTACTAAATCATTCTTCTAACTATGTGTGTTCATTTGTATTTTGCAGAAAAAAATCATGAAATGGTGGTATTTAAATCCCCATGAAGGACCATCCATGGAGTTTGTGTGCTTGTCCAAAAACTCATCTCTTTTTTCCACAACAGTTAAAACTAACACCTTCAATATTTCCATTTCTTTGTCAGATGAAAACTCTTACCCATGATCAAACTAAATGAGCAACACAGCATTTCGTACTCAAGTCATCAAGCTTGTGTTGAAAAAATGAGATTGAAAGTTCTAATCAGTAGAAACACAAGGTGCTTTTCCTGCCAAGTCATCAAATCAGGAGATAAATACACATTACGGCTGTAAGCGCTGGGCCGTCTGTCAGGCATATTTCCTGCTGTACGACAGTAAGCTGTACGCATGAGAAATATGATCGCTGATCAGCATTAGCTCTCATTACACAGTTAGCAAAGCTGATCATCAAGATGTCATTACGCTAAATGACTCGCAGAATCACTCATATACTTTAGTAAGAGGTGTGTGCGTGTATTTACCACTTTACAACTTGTTTTAATTCTAGGAACATTTCATTTGTTTAATAATTCATGCCTAGAGAAAAAAGGAGTTTAAGTAGATAGTCTTAAAATAAAATATTTACCGTACAGAAGGCATGTCCACTTGGTGTTGTGTCTACCCTATCTACTCTTTATTTCGTCCTAACAAGGTTTGCATTGTGGGTTCGAGTCATTTAAAGGGAGAGTTCACCCCAAAATGAGACACAAAAGAAGATATTTTGAAAAATGTTTGTAATAGAAAACCTTCTGTCCCCATAGAGGTGCAATAGTTTGTTAATGTGTTCACACAATAGAGGTCAATGGCACCAAGAGTTTTGGGTCACCAACTTTCTTCAAAATATCTTCTTTTGTGTTTATGAAGAAGTGGAAATCAAACCGGTTAAAGAGGGGGAGTAAATAATGACACAGTTTTCACTTTGGGGTGAACTATCCGTAAGTTTATTGTGTGTCCTGTTTGTGGTGTTGGTCATGTTTGTCAATAATCTCCTTAAAAAATATAAATTGTGTCTATTTTGTCCAAAACAAATGTGTGCATGGATGTGATTCACATGTAAAGATACATAAAATAATTAAAATAATAATGTGTAAATCATTTTTTTTTTGCCTTAATATATTGCAGAGAATAATGCAAATGTGATTTTTTTTCAAACTCAACTAATATTTCATGATCAAACATGGACCAGCAACTCTTTCGATGCTAAATATTTGCTTAACATATAAAGCATGTATTTTGAGGACTGAAGATACATTAAATGGAATATACACATAGTCACAATAAAAACAATTCTTTCATTTCAGTTTCGCAAACATCACAGACTCTATGCCCATAGTGTGTCTTCAAACACTGTTGTATAGTTCAGGAAAAACAAATAGATGTGCCCACATGCTTTTCTCTGTTTGATCTGGACTCAACTAAAAGCTCTCGTATCCCGTTTCGGTGAAAGCGACAGCTGATTGGGCACTTTGCTCTACCCCGCGATGTTTATTCGCGTCCATTTGAGTGTATGTCAGAGCAGGCCCCTAGCATCAGTTTACAAAAACAAAAGCACTCCCACTTTCTCCTGCGTCTGTGTGCCGTTCTGTTCTGTTCCAATTACATTTGTGTGTTAATATGCATGCGGTTTCAAGTGCTCTCGAAAAACACAAGAGCTGTTGAAAGCAACTCCACATGATTTTACATGCAAAAACATTATTTGTTTAATAGCAGGGAGCTGAGATTATGAAAACGGTGCAAAAATGTTTGTTTGGGGATAAGAATGTTTTTATTCAAATTAGTTTGCAAAAAATAATTCTCATGATGTTCTAAACCCATATGACTTTCTGCTGAAGAAAGCTAATAATTAAATGGTTTTTAAATTTGTATAGTTTAAATCACAAACGCTTAATTTCTCATTCATTGTGAGAACCTGAAAAAAACAGATGGCATTTCTTTAAAAGTTTGAGAGGACAGAAAAACTGTTTGGAAAAAAAGTGTGTAAATAATATCAAAATTCTTCTTTTAACTGCGAATTTACTCAGTATCATTTCAATAGTTAATCCAAGAACAACTGTCCAACTGTCCAGAATGCAGTCTACGAAAAACAAGGATGGAAAGGAAATCCCAGCTGGGATGATCTAGCGGCTTGGGAATTAATTTATCCTTACCACTCAGATAAAGATCCCGTACGGCTTCGTAAACAAGCACGCAATGTTTTCCTCCGTACATCTGGCAGTCATTACGGACCACTTCCGGGGTCACCTGCGCAGGAAGTACCAAGGCCATTGCACCACATACATTTCAAGGGTTTCCATAGAGACCGTGGAGAACTGGGCTGTGAGCATAACCAAATCATGAAAGCCTCATTTTGTATGGCTTCTTTTTCTCTCTCTCCCCCACACACACCCGCAAGATACATGTTACACTGCCCGGAGAGAGCAAGGGAGAGAGAGAGAGAGAGAGAGAGAGAGAGAGACAGAGAGAGAGAGAGAGAGAGAGAGAGAGACAGAGAGAGAGAGACAGATAGAGAGAGAGCACACACTGCGCTATAAAGAAACAGCACTGCATCAAAAAACTGATCAATGTATCATCCGATAGACCTACATATACTACAGCAAACAAAATGGAAACATATTGATCAACCAGAAACTCTTAGTATGCTTTTTAGGAAAGCTCATCTACAACCGCTACAGCAGGCACTCAATTCCTCAACAAAAATTCTCAGTGAAATGATAATCAATTTCATTGATATACCATTAATTGAGGTTAAATGACTGTGTCCATTCCGGCTTTATCGCAGCCCCGCGGAATTCCAGAAAATGTGATACAAACATCGATGAAACATTGAAAATTTACAATTATTTTGCAAAAAGGCCTGTGGTTGACTGATCTGCTTCCGTGAAATGTAAAGGATAATCTTAGCATCCTTCGTGGTCCGTCTCCACTGTAAACCAGTGCTCTACGACACCCATTGTACTAAAGCATCGCTCTGATTTTCTTTATAGTCTTTCTCTCAAAACACATCTTTATTCACTGTTATCAATGGTCAGTTTGTACGGAGCAACCCATGTCTAATCTAAACGCCCCAGTGTGTTACACTGCAAAAGCCATCTAAATGCCCCCATTTTCCCGCATGCTTGCACCCCCCCAATACCTCTCTCTCTTCCACCATAAACACACCCATCCTGATTTAGCCCAGCAACCAGCACCCACTCACTGTCTCTCCATTTTAAAACCATCAACACATTCGCCTCCTGTCGAGCATTCGCATTAGAATTTTAGAGGTCGTGGGATTTGGGAAAACCCAAACCAATAGAATAACACAAATGTGGGAATAAGCATTTTGAAAAGGAGTTTCGGGCTTAAATAAAGTGGCAATTGATTGACTTGGAATTGTTTTTTTTTCATTCAATGCCTCAATGCCCTTTAAAACATGGCGGCTAAGCCAGGATGCCTCAATAAAACAAATTTTGTTGTTTTCGTTGAGAATTTTTTTATGGGAAATGTTTACAAAATGCTTTATTTATACTGCTTATGAAATAATTTTCTGTTTATACGAAAGATTATGCTTTTTAAGGAATGTAAGCATATTAGTACGATTTTTCTGAAATATCCATGGTCATGCAAAAAAAAAAAAAAAATCAGAATGAATGAAAATATGTCAGTTTGACATCATGCACGCCAACATTAATTTCTTGAACAGTTTGATGATTTGTGCGTAACCGTGCATGCATTTTAATCTCATTTTAAACTGTAAAAGGTAAATCATGTCAGATTGAAATGATTAATTAAAACCCTGATTTGAGAATGATTAAATTAATTGTGCATTATCCAAATAATGTTTTGGACAACAACATGCATTCTTCTTGTGATATTGATGACAACATGTGTCTTTAAAACCCAGAAAGAATACATGTGAAATGTGATGTAGAGTTGAATAGAATTAACCTGCTGATAAATGGACCAGCATGCATGATCAAAGCCATCCTAAAATCATTGGAAACAAATATTTCCAGTAAAAGAATAAAACCTGAATGCTTACCATTCAAAATGCACTGGAAAAAGATGATGGCCAATATCCACATGCCCCGGACCTTTCTATCTCCAAACTAAGGTTTGTTCTTTGACCACTGCGCACTTTTCCTCCGGACAATTCCTTGCGTGAATATATTTCAATTATCTTTAATTGGTAGTTCCACTAGAAGAGATGCATAAGAAGCTCTCTCTCTCTCTCTCTCTCTCTCTCCCGAGCACACGCACTGTCTCTCACTCGCAAGCGTATCTGAGCTTTGCGCTGCCGGCAAATCGAGCTCCAGCTGCGGCGCGGGATGGTGCGAGGCGGGCAGGTGCGGTGCTGAGTCACTGCGCACAGGTGTATGCTCACACAATTAAGATTGTGCACTGGGATAAGAGGCGTGAAAAAAAGGAAATCATACCGGAAACTTTCCAGAAAAAGAAACAAAAAAGAACGAAAAAGAAAGAAAAGGCCCTGAAATTCCAGCTCTTTAATGGATAGAGATGAAGGCTGTTAGCTGAAGTCAGAGCATAATCCCTCATCACCGCCTCGCACCGTCCAGCAGTCAGCAGCAAGCATCTTCCCCTGCTGCACTGATGACTCCAGAGCTCAGCATCAGCACCACAGCATCACACAACAGCCTCTCTCTCTCTCTCTCTCTCTCTCTCTCTCTCTCTCTCTCTCTCTCTCTCTCTCCTCTGCAGCCTTAAAGGTGCAGGGCTACTACTCTTAAAAGCCAACACACAGAAATCACAGTTTTAAAGCAACTATGCATCAGTGTTGCAAACTGAGAGAACACAATCACAGTGTGTTTGACAGCTTCTTCTTAATGATCTTAATTGGACAACATGAATTTATGTGATTTAATGTGCTTATATGTTGGGTTCAGGACCCCTGAGGGTGCATGAGTTTTCTTCGTCCCATGCAGTCATTAATTGACCTTGACAAATCAGAGCATTTGCCTCTTGAGCAGTGAGGCGTTGGGCCGACTCACGGCGTTTTAGAAAAACATTAACCTTTAATTAGATTTGGCTAGCTGAACACAGACTGATATTAATAGAATCAATGTTAAACATAAAACATTTGATACTGTATTTTTAATTGTTAATGGTAATAACATCCTATGCTTGTATTTAATTTTTTTATGCTGTTCGTAATACCTAAAATGCACGTTTATAAATATGAATATATTTTATAAGTAAATGTTTTATTTTTACACTTAATGTATTAGCGTTTATTTACATATACATATAATTTTTATTATTTTAGGATTGTTTAATTTAAGGTAAAAAAGTCCATATTTAACAAACCATGCATTGAAATATATATATATATATATATATATATATATATGGGGTATATTTATGTTTAATGTACAGTACACACAGCCACGTAAAAAGAAAAAGACCATTCCAAAGACACTTTTTTGTTTGCTTAATAGAGTATGTGTTTACATAAAATTATTGTTTTTGTTTTATTCAGTAAACTAACATAATTATTCCTGATTGAAATTGTTGTTTTTATTTGCATTCATTATGAAAAGAAAATTAAAACAGGTTAAATAAGATGCTGTGTGTTTTCAGACAAAATACTGCAAAGGAAACCAGTTTAAATTCACTTTTAAGCAATTAAAGAAAAATATTTGTACATATATATATATATATATATATATATATATATATATATATGTATGTATGTATATATTGGAAACTTAAAAACAACTTCATCTGTCTTGTCATGCTGTCTTTCTTTCACAAACACTGAACCAAGGCATCTAGAATTCCGATTAAATGAATATTTGGCATGGTCTCTTCATTTATTTAGAGGCTGCGCATATTTATATATTGTTGATTATGCATGAAAATGTATTTCTTTAAATACCTTATATCTGTTGAATTTTACATGCATGCATTAATCTAAAGCCATTTGAAGTGCATAACCAGGTACGGGATAAAGGCAATATAAGTATATAAGCATGTCATAGTACAATCAGAAGAGTCTACTACTTGTTGTAGTTCTTATCTGTGCTAACATTTGCAGACAACGGTCCCTGTCTTTCAGACTGTCTGTGATTTTCAGGTTCAGCAAAAATCTGTGATAGCTGCAGAATAACAGAAGCTGTCACTCATCACTGTCAAACCCACAGTGCATCATTAGAGTCAGCCACCGGGACACGACTAACCCTCAGCTCAGGCTTTCCCGTTTATGCTCTCGCATATAAAATGCATTTACAAAAAGACAGATGCAACTTAATAACTGCTGTCATGATTAGCTCAACAGGCTGATGCATCATCAAGTGCAGACTAAAACTCAAGAAAAATAATTCAGTCTTCGTCCACATTTAAAGAATCATCTGTCTTCACGTGAGCAGCACAAATCGTTTCTAACCCCCCTCCCATCCCCCCAAACACACACCCGCCCACCCTACACCCAGCACAACCTCTGCACCATTTAGTGAATTACACGTCTCTCTTCCCAGGATTCCCTGCCATGGCGAATTTTCTTCATCTTTCAAGTCACATTTAGCTTTTTACTTGATCCATTAATGCACCTGTGTTTGTGAACATGTGCTGTACCTGTACAACATGAGCTGGATTACAGCAGCAGAGCTGTGCTTCTGTGCTACACCGTGGGCTCGTGTCAAGCATCGGCTTAGGTTGATGTCACACAAAGCATCAAAGGAAGGAACAAGATGCTTTTGTAGCCAGTAAGAACAACGATGCTCGGCTCTGTGCAACCGACGGGAGCGGTGGATGAGGTTCATGCGACTGGTTTAGCCGGGGGTAGTCTGCTGGTTGCCAGATATCAGGACGGCTCTCTGTGTTCTTTTTAAGGGAGCAAGACATGTGCACCAGGTTGTGTCATTGGAAGGCGTCGCCTGTGGATGCATCTCCTGTGGTGTGAGTTCTCGTGGTGACTGCAGCCTAGAGTATACACAGAGAAACAAGAGGGGCCAGATCAAACAGAGCACAGCACATGCTTTTGTTTTAAATCATTTTATTTTAAAAATATTAAAGAAAACGCCTTTCCCTATAAATGTGTGTTTTCAGCATCTCTTCCCTGGATTTTTGTCGATGTGGTTTATACCCATTACAGTTATGAATAGTCACTGCATCTGGATTGTCCCTTGAGCTCTTGCTATATTCTGCCCTAACAAGCATTTCTACGCTCGAGCATCAGCAATGTTTCAGCTGCTGGGTTGGAGAATCCCTTACAAAAGCACACATGCCTACAGCTCTCCCTGGACCTATATTGCACACTCTTTTATTTAATCTATAATGCTATTAGAATAAATGTACAGGTTCTTACTGGACACCACCACGTTTTCCTCCGGGCTCGAATTTAATATTTTTTGCAGCTTAAGAAATTAATTTTTAATGTATAATATCGAAATGACATGCTAAACTGCATGGTTAAGTGATGCTTTGGACCCAAAAGGAAAATTCTGTCACTATTTAGACATGCTTTTAAAGAATGTTGGGAACCTGCACTCATTCCCTAACATTGGTTTTGTATCCATTCAATAGAAGTGAATGAGTGTCACTGCTGTTCAGTTACTAACTTTCTTCAAAATATCTCCTTTTGTGTTCATCCGAATAAAGTCATACAGGTTTGAAATGACAAGGGGGTGAGTAAATGAGGACCATGTTTATTGTTGAGTGAACCGTCCCTTAATGTGGATGGATCGCCCCTGTTCTCTGGCTTTTGCCAACATCTGACCAATAAAATGTATAGATTAACATTCTGTTGTGCAGGTAAAACAAAATTGTATGTTTATTCACTTTCAGACACCCGAACCCTATCACGTGCATCATACAGTTTACCAAATATAAACTACATTTGGCCTAATGAGAATTAATTGTTCTTATCTAAAAAAGGTAGGTCTGATCCCTCTTTAATTTCATTAATATCAACAGTCGTGTGATGATGTGAACAAGGTCGTTTTACAGTAGAGTTCCCGCTTATTAAGGAAAGTCCCATGAATCACTAGGAGCTAAATGAAACGGCCAATCTCTCTCACACAGGAGAATAAGCGCTTGATTGGGCTGAACAGTCTTAATGACCTGCTGTTGAGAATCCATGTATTGATCATATATATTGAATACTCCTGGTCTAAAAGCTCAGCAGCATCTTTATTTACACGTCATTCCTTAAAGCAACACCACACCTTGTGTTTACGGCAGTGAGAGCATGTGTATTAAAACCTCTGCTTTAAGAAAACATATATGTAAAAAAAGAATTCATATTTTTAGGGTTGGTTTAATTTTGGAACCGCTATATCCTCTGATAATGACACTGTAACCCTGTCTCATTGGCCACTGACCGCCACCCTCCAGTGGGTCTGCTATTGGCTCATCACGCGATCCACACCCAGCAGGACTCTTCAGACGCAATGCAATAAAACAGGGCTCTGTTGGAGAGAGAGAGAGAGAGAGAGAGAGAGAGAGGGAGAGAGAGAGAGAGAGAGAGAGAGAGAGAGAGAGGGAGAGAGAGAGAGAGAGAGAGAGAGAGAGAGAGAGGGATGGATGGAACCCTTAAATGCATCACTTAAAGGGACAGTTCACCAAGAAATTTAAATAATGTCAACATTTCATCACCAATTTTAAATTTTTTGAACCTGCATGAATTTCTATCATATGCTGAACATAAAACAGAATACCATTTGTCCCCAATGACTTGCACTGTTTTAAGTCCATACAGTAGAATTAAATGGGACCAATGTTTTAAGCTTAAAAAAACAGTTTTCAAAATATCTTCGTGTTCTGCACGAGAAACTCAGTCAAACTGTTAATAATAAGGGAATTTAATTTTTGGGGTGAAATGCACCTATTGTTAAATTGTATGAAATGGTCCCAATGTGTTTTACAAATGATCGTGGACAAAACAATAAACCTAATATAGAAAAAAATGATACTTTTAATTTTTCTTATTGAAAAATGAACAAAAAAATGCATTGAAATGTGAAAATTAATTGTGGCATTTCCTAAAAATATAAATACAAATATAAAATTGGTTGAAAGCTCCTGTGAGTAAATGAAGAACATGCTTGAGGTAAAATACAAGATATATAAATCAAAAGTACTCCAAGTAAACAAAACACACATAAATATATAATATGTCCCCGAGGGCATGCAACTGCCCAGACAATCTATATTTTATATACTACTGATAATATCTTTTAGATATTATACAATCTGCTTTCCTAGGGAATCAGATGTTTGTATACAATAAGAATGTGATACTCAAGTTTACTTAATATTCAGGGAGACGGAACTGAGCTCCCAGCCAGCTGCTGTTCAGTTTGATGCTGCACAGTAATCAAAGGCTGATTGTTACTCTCACAGCCGTAAAACACATCTGAGTCAACTTCTGACAAAACCCTCAGACAAGGGCTTGCAGTGTTGCTTAGTAACGAAAGCACATGGCTGACCTTATATGTGTGGTCATAAAAATGTATGAAGTCTTTTAATTTATTTATTTATTTCAAGGTTTTGCGCTCTCTCACTTTCAGGAATTCTCTGTAGACCGGTGACAGATTCCAAGCTACGTGCAATGACTTTTATATATGACACTGTGGATTATTATTTTTAGTTACAACTTATCTGTTCTATTGCTCTGTTAAATTATACTATGTTTTCTTTTCTATTCAATTATATTCTATTGCTCTGTTCAATCATACTATATTTTCTTTTCTATTCAATTCTATTCTATTGCTCTGTTCAATCATACTATGTTTTCTTTTCTTTTCTATTCCATTCTATTCTATTATACTTTCTTTTCTCTGGTCTGCTATATTCCATTATTCTATTCTATTCTATTCTATTCTATTGCTTTGTTCAATCATACAATATTTTATTTCTAATCCATTCTATTCCTTTATTCAATTACATAAAAAATCACATTACATTGCTACTCTATTCTTTTCTCTTTTCTTTACTAGTCCCTCATTCTATTCTATTCTATTCTATTCTATTTAATATTGGCGAAAGGACAATCTTTAAAAGTTTTGCAAGAGTCTCTTTTAGTGATTGGATTTAACATGGAGTTCATCCAAACTAGCCTGAACCAATCATTTCTTTTTTAAGATTAAGATTAAGATTTGTAGTCACAGAAATGACTTAAGTAGTCAAACCTGTTCATTAATAGGAGGAGTCCCAATACTTCTTAAAGTGTATTTATATTTGCTCCGTTCTTCTTTACAGTATGCCTGGCAATATAGATTGTGCTTAAAGCCGACTGCAGCTGATCAGATCAGCAGGACAACCCCCTCCATCTGTCCCAAAGGACACACAGATGTTGAGTTGGCTGTCTGCACAGCTGCAGGCCTGCCACGCATGGCGGAACCCGCAACTGTCTGACGGAGAGACGGCAGGTTGGCACAGATGGTGTGGAGTGGAGGTGTACCGTGGGCTGGTGTGAATGGGCTGGCAGTGAAAAGGGAAGGGCAGGTACCAGCATCTCCTCCATCTGGACCCATCGCTGGAGAACAGACACGGGACTTTAACATGGTTTCTACTGAAGACCTGTCAACATGAAAGACAGCTGAAAGAACAGAGCTGAGTTTAGTACATGCAGATGTTACACGTGCCGCAAAGAGAGTTAACGTCTCTGCTGTGAGCTTGACTATAAATTATATCATCCTATTAAAATTATCATGTACATAATCATGTGAAGTCAATTTCTCTGTTGTGAGATGCATACATGCCCAGGTGTAAATATGCTACGGTTTTGGTACAAATTATTTAAGTGTGGCTTTTCTATAGCATTTAAAATGTAATTTCTATCCTGGTTCAACAGGCCATAAAATTAGTTGTTATAAAATTGCCAAAGCAAATTATGTCATTCCTTCAACTGTGTCAGATGATTCAAATGAATAATTTTTTTACAAAAAACATCAAATAAAAAAATGACGACCGGGCATCATTATGCGGCTCTGGTTTATTATTGTGACTGGAGCTCAGAGAATCTGGAGACTTCATTTACTATCAGAAAGGGTGTCAATCACTCCTGCAGTGGACGTTCTTTACTGCAGCCCGAGGGTTCCGGTGTGACCCAAATACAAAACTGTCAACAGGACCAGTGACCAAGAGAATCACAGGAAATATTCTGTCTTCAGATTCTTACATAGATGCATTATCAAATGCATACATACACTTTATTACTACGGCATATAGACTGAATAAATTATTTCCTTAAGTGTCAATAAATGATGCTCTGAATCGACTTAACAAAATGACATGACAGAATACTGATATTTTTTCAGTTTCTGTATGTTCTATGTTTTTGTCTGCACAAAAACTGATGTGACATGAAAACCTAACAAATTTTAAAATTCATATTATGGATATTCTATTTTCATATTATTACTATAATTAATATTATATAATTAATTCAAAATGTCTGCTTGTAAAATGTGCAAAGTGTGACACATAAATACATCTATTATATAGAGGCCACCATTTAATATAAATTAATTATAATCAAATTAAGTTTTTGAAAAAATTGTGAATTTCTAAATGTTCTCAAATAATTTTATTTAATTTGATTTGTTTTCTTTATTTATAAAATTTTGCACCACTGAAGTCCTATGCATGCACAAAAAATTAATTAATTAATTTTAATATATATATATATATATATAAAATTCACAATGTGTAGAAAAATATAACACACACACACACACACACACACACACACACACACACACACACACACACACACACACACACGTTTTATCGTTACTGTATTGATTTAATATTTAAAGTTGTGTGTGTTGTATTCACTTACCCTCTTCTTTATGATTAGTGACATTTATGTGATAAAATGAAGGGAACCCCGAAACTCGAGTCTGACGTTGGCGGTTCTTCACGTCATCATCGCCCTCATCTGTTTATCGCGAGAACTGCACGAGCTCACGGACACTGGCGCGTGATGGACTCTTCTATTATAAATAGTTGTAAAATAGTTTCTCTCTCTCTTTATTGCTTGTATTCCCTTTTTAATTCCCTTTATTAATTTTGTGAGATATTTATGTTTGTATATAACTGCATAATAAATAAATAAATTAATTAAAAGTAAATAAATAGTTGTAAAATGACATTTTTCTTTTTTCCCTTATTTTTATATACCCATTTTATTATTAATGTTGTGAGATATATATCTTTGTATACCCATTTTATTTCATTTTATTATTGTTGTGAGATTTCTTTTTCCCTTATTGTTTATATACCCATTTTATTTTTTTTATTAATGTTGTGATATATATATATATATATATATGTGTGTGTGTGTGTGTGTGTGTGTGTGTGTGTGTGTGTGTGTGTGTGTGTGTGTGTGCGTGCGTGCGTGCGCGCGCGTGCGTGCGTGCGTGCGTGCGTGCGTGCGTGCGTGCGTGCGTTTGTATATAATTGCATAATAAAAATAAATAAATTAAAAGTAAATAAATAATTGTAAAACGCCCTTTTTTATTTTATTCTTTATTGTTTGTAGACCCTTTTTTATTTCACATTATTATTGTAATGAGATGTATATAGTTTTATATAATTGCATAATAATAAAAAAGCTTTAAAACCTAACGTTTCCAATTAAGTATTTTCACATAAGCTACAATATTATTACAAATATATTCTGTTTTAGGGTTATAAATACAGAAGCAAAACCACAAAAAATGCACAAACGTATAGAAAAATACTACATAAAATATTAGGATTTTTCAAACATTCAGGAAATATTAAATGTCAGCAAAAAGTGTTCATCCAATGAGATTAATATGTTGCTGAGGTGGCTGATAGTTAATGTTATTAAGTGATGAGTCGAACAAGACCAATACAGAGAATCTATGAACGCTGACGTATGACAGAGAGAGAGAGAGAGAGAGAGAGAGAGAGAGAGAGAGAGAGAGAGAGAGAGAGAGAGAGAGAGAGAGAGAAAGAGACCCATAACTGCCCAGTAACAAGCTCTCCCCCCTCATTGGCTGCAGAGTCGAGTGTATTTGATCAGCCTCGACCAAACAAAACATTCTGTTTGATGGGCAGACACGTCATCATCACGTCAGAGCTGACAGTGATGACCTCAGCATGCTCCTCTGAGTACTCCTTAAAGGGACAGTCCACTCCAAAAACAAAATGTTTTCAAATCATAGTTATTCTGAAGCCAGTGGACATAAACATCTCACTGCTGATAGCACAACATCAACAACATTATCATTTTGCAAAATGCAAAAATCATAAATCTATAGAGTTAAAATATTAATGGGAACCATTATGGCCTCTATGGGTTTTCTATTGGTTTTCTGTTGGTGATCATAGGTCTGAGATATTAGAAATATTAGAAAAACAAACTTATGTATAATTGTGAGAGGTCTGTATGTGGAACACAAAAGTAAATATTAAGGATAACAAACTGTTCTGCGCCACCTTTGACTTTTTTCTTCTATGGTGGTCAGTGGTGGAAATCTTAGTTGGTTACATTCTTTCAAATATCTGCCGTTGTGTTTCGCCAAACAAGTACATTGATAGCGGTATTGAACAATTAAGGCTGAGTAAATCTTGTTAACTATCACTTAAACTTAATAAAGAAATAAAAGAGATCAAGAAATACTAGGAAAAAATATTAGACCGGTTTAAATAGACCCTTGTTTGGTAATGTAACTGTTATTAATTTGTATTGTTTGAGTTCTCAACTAAACGTTAGTCATATCAAATATTAAAAGAACGCAACATTAGTTTTATAATTCACGTTTTTGCTTTGTGTCTTTCCTTCTGTCTGAAAAATACTCATATTAAGTTCCTGACTCATTAAGCCCCGCCTCCCGGTCTACTGTGATTGGTTTCTTCCGTAACGGGTCTCTGACATCACGTCACAGAAGTAGCATAATGTCTACAATCCTGGCATTTACTGTAGTCCAAGAGATCTGGATTCTGTTAAAGTTGATAACTCACTTAATCGTGACCTTTGGGATTTAAACTTCACAGATCGTTTACAGGAATAAACACCAACCCACAAAGGAAATGTGAAATGGGGTTTAGAATCCAAGAGGAACTTTATTATTATTTGTAATAAAAATAGATTTTTTTCTGCAAGGAGATAAAGGATAAACAAACTCACAATAAACTTCTCGTTTAGTCTGTTCAGTAACTTTTAAGTATTTTATGAGATGGCTTACATAGAAATTTGCATGATAAAAAAGTTATTGGAAAAGGAATGAAGAAGTTTCATCACTAGACATTACAAAAACCTACAGAATTCGCACGGATAGCCAATATATAAAATAGTTACATGTATAAACTTAAATAAGATTGTGTCGACTGAGGGTTTAGGACCCTTTCAGAATTTTCGCCTCCGTGCAAAAAATCACAGGAATGGGGTTTGTTTGTCAACACACGGTGAGTTCCGTGCCAATGCATGGCTCTTACAGACACTGAGAATAAAGCTGAAGATGGAATGGGTTCCCAGGCTGGCGTGTAATTGCCCAGCCCTTATGTTGAACCCCTTGAGCATTCATTCAAATGAGTCTGTAATTGCCACATCTGTTAACCCTCTGAAGAGCCGTCAGCCGAGTGTCACGCATCTGCTAATTGGTACAAACAGGTAGCAGACGCTGATCTTCTCCATTGAGCATCTGCCGATTAGAGCTGTATATTCAATGAGCAGTGATTAAAGGTCCCACTAAAATGGCAAGGAGTGGTTTTAATGCTGCTCCTGAATATGCTATAACAGCTCATAATGGTGATTAACCATGAGCCGGGAAGAGCGGCACTCCGTGGGTTGGTGTGAATTTGTATTTTTAGGTGTGAAGAACGTTCAAGGAAAATAGGTTATGAGAGTTTGGCTGATGCCGGTTGGTCAGATGATTCGGAGCCATGATGGTCCCTTCGATCTATACATCCAACATGGGGATATGATAAGGGGCTTTGCAACTCATGGACTTGCATCAGATGAACAAGTTAAAAGTTAAAGTTTAAAATATAACAGTATTAAATATGCATATAAAAATAAAGTAAATTTACATAATCGTCAAAACATAATAATGCCAATGTCCACCCAATTTCTTTATAGTTATGTTGTTTTTTAATATATAGATGCATATATAGTCGATTTTGTTACACACAAATGTAACCACTTAAGTAAAGTAAAACTTTTTACATATATATATATATATTCTTTTTTTAAGAGGTTTTCTTATTGTAGAATTTACTTAAGCACCTCGCTTTGTGTTTTAAAAGAAGCATTTGTTTTTAGTGACGTAGGACAAATGCTCCAACATTCCTGTTTTCTGACAGCATTCATGTGTTTGGAAGAGAGGAGGAGAATCACATGAAGCTTTTGTATATTTGGACAGCCACAAAACCACAGAAACCGAGGGAACAGAAATATTTGTGACATGATAACTTTAAAAAAATAATAATAAGTCTGTTATACCTTAAAAAACAATGTACATATTAGAAAGTATTGTAAATGTCACATCATTACCAACATCGTTACAAGTTAAAATAAATACTTTTATATCAATTTCAAAGATTCCAAAAATGTTGCATAAAAAAATCTCCGAAATGTGTTTTGATCAGTCGCTCTTCTCAAACCTTCTTTGAATTTAAACCTAATAATTCTAAAAAAAAAAAAAAATAAAAAAAAATAAAAGATGGAGAGAAATAGTACAAGACAGTAATATTAAAATTGATTATACTGGTAAGAATAAAAAGAGAGTATATTTTAGTGTCCATATTCAGTAACATTTGAAATCTTACCCGCATTTGTTCATAAATCCAGTTGAGGAAGTAGGTCACATTTCCGTAGACTCCAGGCCTATTTCTGACAGCACATCCATCACCCCAGCTAGTGTCCCCAACCAACCACCACAGAGAGTTCTCCTTTATGACCAAAGGACCCCCACTGTCCCCCTGTGTATAACCAGAATGGTTTTAGTTAGCCTTTAGATACTATATGACGTTTATTTACTCTTTAAAGACAAGTAATTGTGTTTTTGACCTGGCAAGAGTCCACTCCACCCTCCAGTTTGCCAGCACAGATCATGGTTTCCGTGATCTGACCGTTGTAAACCAGCCGTCCGTTACATGTGGATCTTCCGATTAGCTGGATTTTGGCTTCTTGGAGGGTCTCAGAGCCAGATCCTACAATAAAATGCTGTTAAAACATTTTCTATCAAGAATTTAACGGAACAGCTCATCAAGAAATTATTTAATGTATAAATTTTTTCATAAAAATAGCTTTTATTTAATATATATTTAAAGGTAAAGCTCATCCAAAAAAAATTCTGTTTTTCTTTAAAAAAACTGTTTTTGTTAAAACATATATGTCCATTAACTAAAGGTACAGCTCATCAAGAGTTTATGTAATATTTATCTTTTTTCCTTTAAAAGGCATTTAAAACATTTTCCATCCTGTATTTAAAGGTACAGCTCATTTAAAATTATTCATCATTTCTTTAAAAACCTTCTTTTGTTAAAACATATTCTGTCCAGTATTTAAAGGTACACCTCATCAAGAAATTATTTAATATTTATCTTTTTTCCTTAAAAAATGGATTTGTTAAAATATATTCTGCCCAGTATTAAATATTTAATTATCTAATATTTATCTTTTTTCCTTATAAAATGGATTTGTTAAAATATATTCTGCCCAATATTAAACGATAAAGCGCATTCAAAATGATTTTATATTTATATTTTTTCTTCAAAAACTGTATTTGTTAAAATATATTCTTTCCAGTATTTAAAGGTAAAGCTCGTCCAAAATTATTTAATATATAACGGAAAATATATATATGTTATATAGAATTGGCAGATTTGGTTTTGGAGGGGGGGGATGGGGGGTGGTTGGCATTTGTTTAACTTAGCAAAAAAGTTGTAAAATAGTTTCGAACCTCCACTATACATTGCACCCCAGCCTGTGACATAACAATCTCTTTGATCCAAGAAATACATGCCCACATTGGGCAAGCACACCGGTCTGATGTTAGCTGAAAAAAGAAACAGTGTTTATAGGTTATGCAAAAAAATTACAAATGCATGTGTAATTATGCCTATTGCTGAAAAAGATTCCATAAACTTTTTCTTACATGTCATCCTGAGTGGACTGTTTAACTTCATCAGAGCAATATCATTGTCATTAGTTTTAGAATCAAAGTTGTTCATAACAATTCGAGCCACGGAATTGCCTGTTGTATACAGCATCTCACTTTGAGTCAGATATCCAGCGAACACGGTCCATCTCCTTGGATCTGAATATCTACACAGGTATAATTTCATTTGCAGTGTTCATCATTTTATCACTTAAGCTGATGCACTTAATTCAGAGCTCTTACTTATCAACACAATGTGCTGCTGTGAGAATCCAATACGGGGTTATGACAGACCCCCCGCACAAATGATTCCTGGATATCTGCAGGCTGACCTGCCAAGGCCAAACCCCCTTTGAAGTCACAGTGGTCCCGCCAACAATACGGCTCTCGATGTTCCTTCCACAATCTAAAATTAAAAAATGAGCTCGATGTGAATATAAAACAAAAATAATAATAATATTTGACCATTAAAATGACATATTTAGACATTTTTAATGTAACTCTTCACCTTGGCTTCATGAGGGGAATATTATTCCCAAAATTCTAATTCTGTCAAGAATTACTAACCTTCAAGTTGTTTCAAACCTGTATGAATGTCTTGTTCTAATAAACACTGGGAAAGATATTTGGAAGAATGCACTTTTGGACCTCATTAGTAAGAAAGTAAAATTGGAAGTTATGCCGGGTAATTTTCCTGTCCAACATTCTTCAAAATATCCAATTCTGTGTACAACCATTCCTTTAAATATCCTTCATCAGAACAATGACATTACACAGATTTGAAACAACTCAAGTGAATAAAGGATGACAACATTTTTATATTATAGGGCAATATCCCTTTCAGTAAACAGATATATGATTTGCAAATAAGTCCGGCCTCCATCTATGGCACACTAAGCAGGTCAAGATGTTGAAAGTGAAGCTGTATGCTTTGCATATCTATGATTAGATTTGCTGATCCACCAAATCAAATGAGTTGATGTAATAACAGGTTTATGACATCATTAACCTAGGCCGTTAAATCAACATTTCTTTGGTACATTTCAGTTTCATGGAACAAAAAAAAACAATTGAAACCTTTCCGCATTGTTTGACTTGAAACATGTTAAGCATAAAAAAAAGAACATTTGCGACCACAGGAGAACTTAAAAATAAGACTGCCAGAACCGTATTCCATTATGTAGCGCACACAAATAAGGAACAAACATGCATATCAACTCAAAATACACTTACCAATACATCTCAGTGACACTACCCTGTTGGTTGGGCAGTCTAAACTGAAGTAACATAAGAGGGGGAAAAAAGAGAAACAAAATTGAAACGCGGAAAAATTAGAAATAGGTCATGTTAAGGAAAACGCTGCAATGTACCTTTTATTGAGTAAACCTTGACTGTTTGTATTCAAACTAGAAAAATTAAGAGAATCTCCTGACACTCCTGAAAAAGATCTGACAGAAATCGCCTCATAGCCGAAATAGGTACTGCTGAAACACAAGCAACAAATACACAAAGCACATTGAAATAACATCTCGTAAAAATATAAAACCATACAGAAAAGTGACAAATGGCGGTGTTGAAATTTTAAGTTTCTGACAATAATAACAATAAAAGTTTTGGTACTTATCAATCGTACATTGGATTTTTATAAACGGACAGATACCTGGGGTAGCCAATGTCTTCACACACTTGTCTTCCAAGATTATCATTCCACGTATCCGAACACACGGGCTCCCATTTCCGACTCTCATTTGAATATTTCTGAAGGAGGAAATTGGATCCGTACAGACGAACTACCAAAGAAAGATGACGGATATTAATGCATGGAGCTGTTAAACAAGGTTTGGCACAACATCAATGTACATACAATGTTATTTCTAATAAATAACATGTTGTTTTAGTTAAAGTTATAAAGTTTTATTAAATTCCTCTTTTGTCTTGTTTTCGTGTAATCTCAAAGACCCCTAGTGGGATCTGCTCAAGCGGGGTATTTTACACATATATATTTGTTTCATTACATAAAGGAATAAACTGTTGTATTTTTACTCAGTTGTTTTAACATTTTCCATTGAACAAAATCTATTTCATATTTTTTAAAGATTTTATTAAGTTAATACAACAGTTTATTTTTTGTTGGTTTGGTGATAACCAAAAGCTGTTAAAGTTGTATTTTATGTTGAATCTTACAGCATTGGGCTTCATCTTCTCCAGACGGACAGTCCGTCACACCATTACACCACTTTGACTCACTGATACATAAACTGTCCACTTTACATTCCCGTCCATTACACTGAAACACACCTTCCAGAGGACACACAGAGATCAGTAACAGAAAAACAAACAAGTAAATAACAATACGATATCCACATAAATATTTAAGGTTCTTACCAAAATACCAAAGCAATACAGCTATGCTTGCAGCGATGCAAAGAAGAACGATAACTGCAAGAATGATGATACATGGCCACTTATTTTTTGTGGGACCTGCATAGAGTCAAACCGTTACTTCACACAAACTGAAACACAGAGTCTAAAATGTAGAGATAGTTTGAAGAAAGAGACCCCACTTTTGTGGACAGGTGTAGCGGTTTGATGGAAGGCCGGTGTGGTGGTGTAGTAGGTGTTAACAGGTGCTGGTTGAGGTGTGTATTGCTGAAGGTTCTGAGCTGGAGAGTATCTCTCGGTTGGGTACGAGGGTGAAGTGCTCTGGTATGGTGATGGGGGAATTTGGGGTCTAGGGTATGGCTGTAAAGGGGGATTTGTCCTGTCCGTAGGTGCGAATGGAGGGGGGCGCCGCTCATCGTGTTGAAACCCATAGTTTACATAAGGAGAATAAATCTGAAAGAAAATAAAAAGGTCAACATTAATTGGGTTTAAAAATAATCCCTGAAAGAAATAATAATTTGCATAAAAGTGAAATGCAAAGTGGAATCTTTGCTACATAGGAAAATGTGAAATATGTTCCTATGATCGCACTTCTTTATCCAAAGTTGCAATTATTAAACTGACCCTTATTGACAATATAAAGTTAACTTAATCAGTATTTAATAATTTGCAAGAAAGGCACCTTGAAGATAATAATATAATATAAATTAATATTGTATTAATAATATGAAGTTAACAAAAATTACAATAATTTTTTTAAATATAAACTGAAATGGAATAAAATCATTATTTAAATTAAAATCTTTTATTTTAACATACACAAAATACAGTTAACATGTTTTGATCTATTTCTGTCTGTTGTTCAATCATTCCGTGTAAATTTCCTCATACAAATGACTTCCATAACCTCACACTACTGCTTCAAACAGAACAGAAAGTCACATGCTCAATTCCTGCCCAATTCTGTTCCTTATACAGAAGAGCCGGTTTGCATGGCCCAAGGTGATTTAAATAAAGCATTAGTCCAAATGTTGAGGTTGTATTGTACCATTTTAGACTAGTAACAAACCGGCAAAGATCTAAACATCAGCTCGACCTACTAGAAAGTACTCAACTTTTTGAAAACTATTTGGGTATTTTTTCAAATATTACCTTAAACACAACATGTAAAGAAAAGACCGGGCTGATGAATCATTTATAAAACCTTGAGTTCATTATCATAAGTCTGGTTAATGCTTTATGAAACTACATATCTAGCTGGTTTGTATATGGTTGTCAGAAACCATTCAAAACTGTTTCTCTTGAGAATGTAAACTTGTAAATATAATAACTGGACAATGGCATTACCGTATTGTTATTCATATTTGGCTTCCTGGTGTGATGATGAACTCAAGCCAAGAAAATCCTCAAATCATATTTTGCTGGTTGAACATAAAAACAGGATAACATTACGAATGAAGACATGATGATAACATAATGCATGAATGATTTGTCACATATAAACAGTTTTTTAGAGTGACAACATACCTTAAAGAACTCCTGGTGTGTCAGCCTCTCTGTTCTGTGTCTGTATGTGTAATAAACAGCCAACGCCACACCTCTGAAACTTCAGCCGTCAGGTAAATGCACATATGCAAATGTCTACTATCACCTGGTGACCTGCAATTCCTTCTGTTCCTCCTGACGATTGCTCACGTCAAGTCTGCGGCCGATCACATCCGCGCAGCATTTTTGCATTGTACTTTACCAACCAAATGAGGACCATATGGAAAGCATCTGATTCTTCTTCTTCTTCTTAAAGAATTAAAGGCTTCCCTCCCTTCACAATGCTTTGCAAACACATTGCTTTCAATATTGCATTTGTAGACATGCTTGATAAAACGTGCCTGTTATCTAAATGTACTGAAATTCTGAGGAACGACTAAAGCAAACACTTAAAGCAAATAAACATGACTTTAAGGGACATTTGAACTTTTTGTGTCAGAGCAAAGCAACTGAAATTAAACTGTTAAAATGCGAGTGTCATTATTGAGAAATAATGAGTATATTATAATTTTTTATTTATAACATTATTATTATTTTATATTAATGCTTACTAAGGTATTTAAACATGACGTCAAGATTTGAGTAGGACATCATTTCACACCTTTATGTGAATCACCTCAACATTTACAAGCTGAAAAACCATTAAAACTTTCATGTGACGGCGATTATAATCAGATATTTTTCAACTTCCTGTTCGGTTAACAAAGATGTTGTTTACAGACTGACACATTGAACACTTATGTATAAATGTTGCTCAATTAAAATTCAGGGTGGTTTCTCTACCTCTGATCTCACATGCGGGTCAACAGAGGCCCTGTTATTCAGTAACAGAGGCTTTGGCCTGAAACTTTGGATTTTGGAGGAAGTCTCATGTGATTCTGTAAATGATTGACTGGTTTAAAGCTGATATGTTGAAACTAATTCATGAATATGGAGGAAATAAATATTTACAGCTGTTTAAATGTTTTGTGTACTTCGTAAAGCCACTTAAAGTGAAACGTGATGAATGTGGTGTTTAGTGTTTGAAGAGTGGGAGATTATGGATTATATATAAATGCCAGGTTACGCAGCATGTTTTTCGGAAATCTAGTTTTTTATCCTACAGAAAAGTTAAGACAAACTGTTAATGGATATCTTACAGAAGATAAAAAAGTGGAGAAGAATAGATTTTGTTATACTATACATTTAAAAAGATTCCAAGTTCCGGTTCACGGTCAGACAAGTTGACCAAAACTAACTAATGAATGAACTCCAAATGGCAATACATCAAGCGCCATCTAATGTTCGTTCTAAGAAAATACTTTAGATTTTATAACTTCAAAGACTAAGTTTTAATAGTTACATTATAAACAATCTAATGCACTTCATCAATACATTATTATGGAAACAAACCAGCTACATTAAGAAATATGCCATGAGCATCATAATAAATACATTTCAGAACAGCCTCACATTTAATGAAAATCTTGTGAGCCTCTCTTAGTTTATTTTACTTTTTTTCGTGGAAATGGGAGTGACCTTGCCAAGAGAGAACTCACAGTAAGGCTGTCGGCGTGGAGATATTTCTGGTGTTGTCCACACGTTATGTTAAAGGGATAGTCCACCCTACAATTATAATTGCCTTATATTTCACTCAGCATCTTTTCATTTGCCTTTTTATGCAAAACACAAAGAAAGAGATTTTAAAGAACGTTGGTACCAGGCTCCCATTTAATTGAATAGGTTTGTGTCCATACAAAAGAATTGAACATGTGTTACCAACATTCTTAAAAAATATATTTTCTGTTCTGCAGAAAAAAGAAATGTCAAATGTCAAACTGGTTTTAAATCACATTAAATTTCATTTTTGTGTGAGCTATCACTTTAACCATGCTTATTTCCTTTTCATTACATGACATCTACAGTCTTAGTACTTCTGGATCAGAATGGAAGATGCACCGCCTCCTCCGTTGCAGATACCAGCGAGCCCATACTGTCCCGATTTTAGATTGTGCACCATGTGTCCCACGATCCTCGCCCCCGACATTCTAAAGTGACACAATATTCTTAGGACAATCAAAGCATGTCAATGTGTTTCATAAGATAGATGTTATTTAATTACCCGATTGGATGTCCGAGGGAAACAGCTCCTCCGTTTATATTGACTTTATTGGGGTCGATGTCTAACATCTTGATGTTGGCCAGAACAACGACGCTGAATGCTTCATTGATCTCCCACATGGCAACGTCTTCTTTCTTTATGCCTGCAGCTTGCAGGACCTGCATGATTCAGACATTAGTATGATAAATAATTGAAGGATATGGAAATAAGCAGCCGGGGGAGACTTTTGGGGACTTACTTTGGGGACAGCGAAGGCAGGAGCGATAGGGAAGTCGATAGGGGCGACAGCGGCATCAGCAAATGCTGAAAATAATATGAATACACATTTATAGACTAAAAACAAGACTTCTTATTACATGATAGCAACTCAGGTGCTTTATATTTTTAGCCATCTTTAAAAACAACTCACAAACAATTTTAGCAAGTGGCGTAACGTTAAGTCTCTTTGCGGCATCTGCTGTCATGAGCACAAGGGCTGCCGCACCATCATTCAGCGTGCTAGCATTTGCCGCTGTCACCGTGCCTGCACAAACACAAAAACATAACTGTAAATCCTTTTTTTTTTTAAGGAAGCTTACAATTTAAAAGTGATATTTCGTTAAAATAAGTCATACACTCTTACCATTCTCCTTCAGGAAAACAGCCTTTAGTTTGGGAACTTTGCTGAAGTCAACTTTTTTGTATTCTTCATCTTCCTTGACGACAATGTCTGGTTTGCCTGTATTTTATTAGGTAGTTTACATTAGTAAAAAACATGCGTTTGATTCACAACAAACACACTGACTTTAGAAATGAAGGAAAGACTTTAAGAAGCACCTCTTTGAGGTATGCTCACGGGTACCACCTCCTTAGCAAGGAGACCGGACTCCCATGCTGCTCTGCTGCGACTGTAGGAGTTAATCGCAAACGCATCTTGCTCTTCTCTGGAGATCTTGCTGTTTTTGGCTGTGTTTTCGGCACAATTACCCTACACAAGAAAACAAACTGTGTTTTAAATGATCATAGCTTCTCAAGCATTGCAATTTCATGCACTGGGTTTCATGTCAAAAACAAAGGATTACAGTTTACAGATTACAGTCAAGCTTTTCATTTGACCTGTATGTGCTGAAGGGAAACACATACTGGTCAAATGATGGCAATGCAAAGCAATTTCTTTCTTAGGTCTAACCGGTGAGTTTTAAGGAAGTGGTACCATGTGAAACTTGTTGTAGACATCTGTCAATCCGTCCTTCACAATCAAATCCTCCATCTTTACCCCACCATAAGGAGGTGCTTCTCTGGCCATGACATAAGGAACCTGTGACATGCTTTCCATTCCGCCAGCCACCATCACATCCTAAATGACATGGTACATACAGAAGAAAGATCATTTTAGTCATTCTGAATGTATGATTATGCGTTAAGGTAAAATTATTATCATATATTATTATTATTATTAACATTTTCCCAAAGTCTAAATAAATATTGTTTCTGTTTGCATGTATCTGCAAAAAATGCAAAATGGAGAAACAAAAACATGCTCTTTATAACACTGGTATTATGCCTCACGTCTGTCACATTAAGGTCTCTTCATCTTTACAGTATTTGCTATAGTCTAACTTCGTTTAACATCCTGATTTTTCATCACGTGATCGTGACGCTACCTGATGTCCACACATGAGACTCTGAGCAGCCATCATGATGGATTTCATCCCAGAGGCACAGACTTTATTAATGGTTGTCGCTGGAGTGGACAGCGGGAGGCCTACGAGGGGAAGATCACACACAAAATCATTCTTCTTAGTAAACAAAACATTTACACTTCTTGACTCTCTTGTAGCAATGCATCACAGGATTGCTTTGATTTCTAGTTGCCTGTGGCACGTGATAAAACCTGCAGCCGTTCATTCAAATGTCAATCTCTTGGATCGTTGTGTTCTGGGTGCTTTGAGTTTGTTCATGTCTCAGATTTAGAAGGATGACGGCCTCACCTGCCCCCAAAAGAGCCTGTCTGGTCGGAGCTTGTCCTTCTCCCGCTTGCAACACATTCCCCATATAAACCTCCTTCACCTCCTCCAAAGGGATTCCTGGAACATAAAGCCCATGTGTGAATTTTACATTTCAAGGGACATTTTCTAAGCATAAAATGTCACATATGAACCCTATCAAGGGTACACAACATTTGCAGATCCACCTGCTTGATCTACGGCGCCTTTGATAGCGATGGATCCCAGTTTGGTTGCTGGTACAGTGGACAGGCTCCCTTTGAAGGACCCCATGGGGGTCCTGACAGCACTGACGATGACAACTTCCTGTCCACAGAGACAAACCGGAAGTCCTTCAATATGAAGCTGTTTTAAGGATGCAAACACTGATAAATAAAGCATGTACTCACATTTAGGGATGGTCGTGTGGTGTAGGTCCTGCTCAGGTATGTTTGTGCCTGCAAAGGTGAATAAAATGTGATATTTTAATATGAGCACAGTGCATTTCAATGGTAAGAGGCCTGAAAGGCTCGGTTTGGTTTTGTTTAACTCACCAATGTTTTGCACAGATGTGTGTGCGTGCTGCAGAGGGCACGGGATGACATCATCGCGGTGGGAAAAGTTCAAACACAGGACGACAAGTTTCACCTTCAACCTTCACATCGAACGGAGCGTGTCAGGAGAACAGCCAATCACAGCGAGAGGAGTGGCCGCGTCACGTGGTGGCCGCGCAAAGAGTTGTGGGCAATGTTGTTTTTTTAACGTGTGCGTGTTACGTCACACAAGTCTTTAATTATTGCAACAAACATTTTGATTTGACTTGTTCTTATGTCATTGTATTAATAAAAAAAATTTTGTACTAAAAATGTATTTGATTTATTTTATAATTTTTCACATATTTATTGTGTATTGTGATTAATTTAATGTTATATGAAATCAATTATATGGAGTTAAAAGCTACATTAAGTTTCTTTAATTAAAAACATGTTTTGTTAAATTTGTAATGTTTTGCTTTGCTTTGCTGACTTTACCTGTGTGTGTGTGTGTGTGTGTGTGTGTGTGTGTGTGTGTGTGTGTGTGTGTGTTTCAGTGTGTGTGTGTGTGTGTGTGTTTCAGTGTGTGTGTGTTTCAGTGTGTGTGTATGTGTTTCAGTGTGTGTGTGTGTGTGTGTTTCAGTGTGTGTGTGTTTCAGTGTGTGTGTGTGTGTGTGTGTGTGTGTGTGTGTGTGTGTGTGTGTGTGTGTTTCAGTGTGTGTGTGTGTGTGTGTGTGTGTGTGTTTCAGTGTGTGTGTGTGTGTGTTTCAGTGTGTGTGTGTTTCAGTGTGTGTGTATGTGTTTCAGTGTGTGTGTGTGTGTGTGTGTGTGTTTCAGTGTGTGTGTGTTTCAGTGTGTGTGTGTTTCAGTGTGTGTGTGTGTGTGTGTGTGTGTGTGTGTGTGTGTGTGTGTGTGTGTGTGTGTGTGTGTGTGTGTGTGTGTGTGTGGGTGTGGGTGTGTTTCAGTGTGTGTGTGTTTCAGTGTGTGTGTGTTTAAGTGTGTGTTTCAGTGTGTGTGTGTGTGTGTGTGTTTCAGTGTGTGTGTGTTTCAGTGTGTGTGTATGTGTTTCAGTGTGTGTGTGTGTGTGTGTGTGTGTTTCAGTGTGTGTGTGTTTCAGTGTGTGTGTGTGTGTGTGTGTGTGTGTGTGTGTGTATGTGTGTGTGTGTGTGTGTGTGTGTGTGTGTGTGTGTTTCAGTGTCTGTGTGTTTCAGTGTGTGTGTGTGTGTGTGTGTGTGTGTGTGTGTGTGTGTGTGTGTGTGTGTGTGTGTGTGTGTGTGTGTGTGTGTGTGTGTGTGTGTGTGTGTGTGTGTGTTTCAGTGTGTGTGTGTTTCAGTGTGTGTGTGTGTGTGTTTCAGTGTGTGTGTGTGTGTGTGTGTTTCAGTGTGTGTGTGTGTGTGTGTGTGTGTGTGTGTGTGTGTGTGTGTGTGTGTGTGTGTGTGTGTGTGTGTGTGTGTGTGTGTGTGTGTGTGTTAGAATGAACTATAAGTGTGTGAGTTATACACTTTCTTAAACAGACAAAAAGCAGAAAATATTACAATATATTTTTTAATTAGTTCATCTTATTTATAAGTCGTATCATATTGTTCCAGTTTATTATTTATGTTGATATTTAATGATTTATAAGCTAGGCATTATTTCAAATGTAAAATCCTCCTACTATTTAAAAATTTGTATTTGTTGTTAGTATTTGACATTAACTGTATTAAATTATTAAGATTTAATTAAATCGTTGGAGTTTGACTTAAAAAAAACACACCATTATTTACAAGCAACACAAAAACATATTCAGGTGAGTTGAGCTCAAGTTATTGAGTTAACTTTACTTTATTATTTAAGTCAGAGTTAATTGAAAAAATATAAGTTAGATCAATTTATTTGTTTAGTAAATACCACTGCTAGGTTTTTACAGTGTACTTATTTTTACTTTATAATTCAAACAGGTCTATATCTAGAAATCTTGTCTTTGACAAAGCTTGTGTGGAACAAATCTTTAAAAGTGATTATAAATTAGTCATTTAAATAACTTGTTATTTCATGGATTTTTGGAAACAGTTATATAAAATTTGACATGAAAATACATAGATTTATGCATGTAACATATACATTTGAGGAATCAACATTGATTTCAGTTTTAAAGTTAAACATAGAAAACACCTGGTTTTATTTAGAGGCTCTGCCAACTATAAAATAATATAAACACCTATAACAAATAAAGTTTATTTTTTGGGGTTAGCTTTTGGTGGGTTGCACTTCATCCATTCAGTATTCTTCAGTAAGCGTTTCACACGCCTGGAACTGAAATCGTACTCTCTTTGCCATGCACCATATGAGAAATACAGGTAGCCTAAAATAGAAAAATAAAATTGTAAACAAGTTAAACAATACCATTACATTCAATTAATAACATTAATAAAAAATAAAAACAATTTTGTGTAACATTAAGCCTACCATCATGTTCAAAAGCAGCGTGCACTTTTATCCCAATGTCGGGGATATTTTGCCGAATGCTTTTAGGAAAATCTGGGTCCATCTGAGCTGTCCTTTCGTTGAAGCTATGTCAATGTTCAAATAGAGTTTTTAATGTTGTAAATACTATAAAACACGTTAAAGACCAAAAATTACACATTATGGTATTTATTTTTACCTCCAATATTTACTTCCCACGAAGAACAAAGTTTGCCCAATGGATACCACATACACGGCTGCATCAATCTTTTTCACATCAGAGCCAAACCCAAGCTCGGTAATGGATTTGGGATATCCAGGCAAAATTTCCCTCCCTGTGACGGCCCAGTACTTCTCACCTTCATGCAGGGAAACGGAAAAGAGATCATTTCAACTACATTATAATAAAATCAAAACTATACAAAAACGTGACCTCACCTTTGAAGAGGTATGTAATGTTTTTATCTTCACTTTCATAAGCAGCATCGACAGAATGAATAGATGGCCACAAAGAGTTTATTTTATCCAGTGAAAGTCCACCTTCATGTCCTTTCTTCCAGTAGTATCTGACCAACATAATTGTGCCATCATGTCATTTTCTTTCTTTAAATAGTTAAATTGACATCTAAGAACCTAAAATGATATAATGCATATTTCACATATAAATACCCATTTTTAAAGAAATGCAGTTCTCCATTAATTTTGGTTGCTGCATCGAATGACAGATTGGGACTGCATGCATTTGGTGGCGGTCCAGGATTTGGTTTAGGCTCAGGCTTCAGAGCTGTTTCATTTGTTCGCACACCTTGAACATAGTAAAGAAGAGATAGAAAATATTAACAATTGAGAAAGACAAATCTGTAAACCGTAATATGTTACCTCTTTCAAATCATGATCATGATCAGGAATGTCAGCATTTACCATACAGAGCCTGGACTCCAAGTCGGTCATCCTCTGGAAGTTTATAGTCCATCGTGTTGACATATTGGTATTTTGGAAACATAAGAGCTGAACGTTTTTCGGAATGAGACAGTCCCAAATTGTGACCGAACTCATGAGCGGCCACCAAAAGCAGATTGATCCCTAAAACAGATTCATTTAGTATCACCAGATTCAACACTACAATCAAGTTAAAACAATTATTGAGCTGCATTTAATTTTGCATTTGTGTTATTATTTAAATATTATTAAATCAATATATTAATAATAATGTTTCATCAAAAATAGATTTATGTTTATTTGTTATTGTATTGATTATTACTTTATTCTTTTATTTATTAAAAAATATATTATATTTGTTATTTATAGATCTACTGTCTGATTTTCCATGGTCTATGTTTAATCATCTTGAATAACCGTGATCTCAACATTGGGCAAAATAATATATACAATAATGACAATAATATTTGTCATAATTGTGCCGGCCCAGATTAAGGTCTCCAGTAGCAGTCTCACACTGTCATTTGTTCATTTACCCTTTGCTCTAAGTGTCCATTCCTCATCTTCATCAAAGTGTGCCATTCCTCTCTGAAATGATCCAGGAGAGCTGGCGTGAGCTAGAACATTCCCAGGCCCATCAAAAGGTTCAAAATCCCCGTGATCTGCATGTAAACATGGATTTATTCAGCAAATGTTTACATTATGTAAGGTCTTATGATGGATCTTACATCCAGCTTTGAAGAGTATCGTGATGTCAGCTGTGCCGTTGTAGATCTGTTTGAAATCCAATGGAATGACATCACTGTACAACTTGAAGGCTTTGGATATAGTGGCGTCCACCTCACTCCTGTTCAACCGTGATGTGTATTCTGTGATCCTTAAGTGACAAAATAACTTTAAAATCAACTTTATAACATCCAGTGGGTCGCTTAAGAAGAATCGGCACATTATTTGAAGATTACCTGTATGTTACAATACTCTTCTTCGATTTAGGCTTGCCTCCGAAGTGTGCATATCTGGCCACATCAGATACACCGCAGCGTGGCTGTTTCATGGCATCCCGCGTGTTTGTGTCCAGCTTGCCTGTGACCTCCAGCCCAAAAAACTCCTGCATGGCTTTCAGATCTTTCTCAAAGTCTGCATTGTACCCGCTCCTGGCATGTGATTCAGTCGCATCAGGATTCTTGTAAAAATTTGATAGATATTCCTGAAAAATAGAGAGAAAACAATGATCATGGCACATGAAATTATATAATATAGTATAACCTTACGGTAATTGACCTGTGCTATTTGATGGTCATCTAAAGATGCTGTCGTTGGGGCACCTTCACAAAGAGCCAAAGAAAGAACAAATGCCAGAGCAAGAATGGACAGGTGTTCCATAATTCAATGTTTGTCTTCCAAAACACATAAGACTTTCTCATCAACTTTCTTCTTTAGTGTTTTAGTTTCTTTCAACTCCAACCCTTGTGACTGGCTTATATAGGATATGCCTTTCCTCTTTTTTAACAAAGCAGTTAATACGTATTGCTATTTGAATACATGGTTACTGATGTTTCTTAGAAAGAGGAAGACAAACCTTCACAGAAATACAAGACAAAGTCATTTTTGTTAGGGCTTGATTCAGAGCGTTCGCTGGAACTGTAATTTTCCTCCTCTCTGTGACATACATACAGCTCATGAACCAAAAATAAAGAAATCATTATTAACTGTATGTCATCAGCAACTTGTTTGCTGACTTATATGGTGGTATAGAGTTAAGTACCATTACCAAATTTAGACGGAAGCTCAACTGGCAAAACCAAGCAGTGTTCATCCAAAAAATCCCATTGAATTGTTCGAATTGTTAGCTCTTACCTGGTAATTTCTTCGTTTTAGAACAAAACCGTTTGTTATTCAAAATTCTTCAAAAAAAACATTTTGTGTTTAACAGAACACTTAAAATATAAACAATTTTTTTATCATGCAGTTGATTTAAAATGGCCTATAAGTTGCAACAAAAATAAGAAAAACAATAGCAAACATATCGTCATGTCAGATTACTTTATTTCAAAGCTTCGGAAAACAATCAAAAGAATTTAAATGCTCAGGCTAAAATGAGAAAAATAGTGAAATAACATATATCACATTTGATGTCTAATAGTACAGTATAACACATATTTTTATAAAAGTAAGGACTCAGATAATGTCTTTTCTTTATGTATAAATTGATTTAAAATTGAGTCAGAAATTGAAGTATTGAGTGTTTGCAAAAGTAGCTTGGTATTGAGTTTCAGGAATGGCTGATCAAAACTACTGTTCAACTTAAGCAGTATAACTTTTGTTTTTTGTATTCTCAATAAAAGATATTTACAAAGCAGTTAAGCAATTCTTTTACAGCAAACTCTATTGAATTATCAAACACATTAGGACTTAAGAGATCAATTATTTAAACTAAGAAATATATCTCCCTGTATAATAAATCAAAATATGTTTTTTTCCATAAATGGAAAAAGTCACTTAATTCTTACTACTCTAACACCCCTCGGCCCCCCCCTCACCCCTTCTCCAGATAGTTGATGATAAGCTTTCCTCGATGGTCTTTTGAAACTTGTTTGAGTTCTTGAGTCAACAGCTTCCTAGAAAAATGCCTGGACTGTTCATGAACACTCAGTGCTGATCTAGGCTTTGAAAACCAGAAGTCCATTAGTTATGTTACAACACTGTAATCCTCCTTTTAAATCCAATCTGGTAACTTCCTCTTTTGTGTTTTGCGGAACAAGGATAGTCTAACATGTTTGAATGAGAAGGGTGTAAGTAATCAAATGGTTAATATAGATTTTGATCTGAAAAAGAAATCAAATATTTTGTAGCTTTTCTCATATTGACCAAAATATGACTTTATAATTATTCCAACATTGGATCATATAAGGGTATACATTGTTATCTAAACTATGTTTAGTAACAGTTCAGCCATCCATAATTCAACAGAACACGATTCACCCGTTTTGAAGTGAAATTATATTCGGTTTGCCGTGCACCATCTGAGAAATACAGGAAGCCTAAAACAAGAAGACAAAACCATTTATTAAAAGAAATTGCTTTGATTGAATAAATGTAGGTATAATGCAGACCTACCATAATTCTCGAAAGCCGCATCCACCCGTGAACCAATTCCAGGAAAACTACGTCGAATGCTTCTGCCAAATGCTCGGTCCATTATAGCTGTCCTTTCATCGTAGCTAAATCCATATTTAAATGATTTAAGTTATTTGAAATGCAACGATGAAAGAAAATCCAATCAAATTAGTCTACTTTATCTTACGTCCAGTAGTTGCTTCCAACAAAGAAAAATGTTTGACCCGTGGATGCCACATGCACAGCCGCGTCAATCTTTTTAATGTAAAATGGAAATCCGTAGTCTGTTAAGGGTTTTGGGTATCCAGGCAAGATTTGTCTGGCTCTGACGGCCCAGTATTGCTGACCTGCAAGCGGATGACCCAGTGAACTCAGGTATTGCTATACACACAGCTCACACATTTTAAGAAGTGTGACTTTACCTTTAAAAATAAAGCTGATGTCTTTGTTTCTCAGTTCATAAGCAGCATCAACCGAATCAATGGACGGCCACATGGAGCTTACTTTATGCCTTGAAAGTCCACTGTAATATCCCTTCTTCCAGTAGAACCTGATATGAAGACAAATAAAATAGAAGTTTATTTCAATACAAATTTAGCAAATTCTTTATTTATAATGATGTGTTTTTATATTCATACCCATCTTTAAAAAAGTACAGTTCTCCCCGAATGCTGGTTGCTGCATCAAATACTGTGTGACGTTTGCATGGTTCTGGTGGGAGGGTTGGTATGGGTTTTGGATTTGGCTCTGGTTTCGGCTCTGGTTTTGGTTGTGGTTTTGGCTCAGGTTGTGGTTTCGGCTCTGGTTTTGGTTGTGGTTTTTCTGTTGATGCTCGAATCCCTGCACATGAAATAAAACAACGCATACAAATGTCTATCTATTACATTTCACCATACTTATATCATATCTTAAAACAGGCATTTACCGTACAGTGCCTGGACCCCGAGTCGGTCGTCCCGGGGAAGCACATACCCATTTGTGTTGACGTACTGATAATTTGGATACATAAGAGCTGTGCTGTCCTTGGAGTGATCTAGTCCCAAAGCGTGTCCAAATTCATGAGCAGCCACCAAAAGCAGATTCACACCTAAAACAGATTTCATTTAGGATCAAAATTCAGCAACAAAGCGTGAATGGTCAAATCATTTGCGCATCACCTTGCTGCCTTAATGTCCATTTCTCATCATCATCAAAGTGTGTATCCCCTCCCTGTCCTGGACCAGGAGAGCTGGCGTGAGCCAGAACCTGACCAGGTCCATCAAATGGAAAAAAATCCCCATGATCTATAAGCAATCACATTGTGTATTAGTCAATGTTTTAAATCTGAAACAAATGTAATGCTTTTAAACTTACCGCCAGCTTTGAAGAGAATCATGATGTCAGCTGTGCCGCTGTAGATCTGTTTGAAATCCAATGGAATGACATCACTGTACAACTTGAAGGCTTTGGCTATGGTGGCGTCCACCTCACTCCTGCTCAACCGTGGTGTGTATTCTGTGATCCTTAGTGTCAAAAAGGAAAACATATTTAGCTTTAAGAGACTGAATGAGCAGGAATAAAGGTGAGGGATTTTTTTGACACCTGTATGTTACAACACTTTGCTCCCATTTGGGCTTCCCATTGAAGTGACCGAATCTGGCCACATCCATGACTCCGCAGCGTGGCTCTTTCATCACCTCCAGAGTGTTCTTGTCTAGTTTACCTGTGACCTCCAGTCCAAAAAAATCCTGCATGGCTTTCAAATCCGCTTCAAAATCCGCAAAAAACATACTCCGGCCAAATGCTTGTGTCGCATCACGATTCCTGTAGAACTTTGCCAGATATTCCTAAAGGAAAGACGTATTGATCATTGCTCATAAAACATCATATTTTTTATAAGATATTTAGGCGGTTTGTGTTTGACCTCTGCTATTTGACGGTCGTCTAGTGATGCCACAGTAGGAACAGCATCCTCAAGACCAAAGCTCATCACAAATGTCAGGACGAGTATCACTAGGTGCCCCATACTACAGTGCTCTGCTCCTCTCCGAGAAAATTAGGAGATGTGAAAGCAAACTTTCTGCTTCTGACTTTTATACACGTTTTTAGGGAGGGTTTAGTGCTTATCAGTGTCGATCAGAGACTATTCAGGTGGGCGAAAAAGGGGAGAAGGCTTAAATCAGAGGTAGTGTCTCAACATGTCTGATAACTCTTTAGTGATGGAGGTCTTAAGAGAAGGTCACACAATTAGCCATATATGGATTTGTTCCACCCACAAAGGCCTCACTTACTGTATACAGTGTTCACTGTTTAACTATAAATGCAGTACATAGAGTAGGACTATGCATTGTTATTGTGATTTTCCATTTTAATTTTATCTCGCAAGAATTCTGAAAACAAAACTATTATAGTGACGCAATACTGTACAATAATTTTCTTGCCTTAATCATATGTTTTTTTCATATTATTACTTTGAATGATAGCATACTTTATTTTTTATATTTATTTGTTATTAAGTAATATTTAAAAGTGTTTTTTATGAAAATATGAATACATCCACTTATTAATCTTCCAAGATAATCATATTACATAATCATGATCTTAACTTTGGGCAAAATAATTTATAATACATTTTAAACCAAATTGTACAAAAAGCAAGCTTCAAAAACCTACACTCACTCTTATAAATTTGGGGCTGTTTGTTTTAGCAGGTATGCATGGCCTGCAGAAGAGTTACATAACCTTGAAGTTTCCCCAGAGCACATTGTGTCTATGCAACAGTCTTTATTCTAAATCATGACGTGAATGAACGGGAAAACATGAGTGATTCCTGGGGCTTTTTACCGGGGGAATTCCAACACAACCATTATGCTATAGGGTCTATAAGTCACAAAAATAACAAAGCCTTTGTTTATATTTTGACATACCTCAGATTCTGTCAAGACATGTACTAACACATTTGCAAGAAGCATAGGCAAAAAAATAAACTAAACTTAAGCCTTGTATGTTCACTTAAAATAAAAAAATTTCCCATGCATTTGAGGTATGAAAGAAATTTGGTTTATTTGAAAATACACAGACATTTGTTGGCCCCAGGTTACATAATTCATATTTAAGATAACTGATACACAATGTTAAATAGAAAATTACAGTTTTACTGTTCGTATCACACATACTTTTAAATTATGCTATGCTTAAAATACTTCATAGTTTTTATTTTTGGACACAGGGAAGGAGTTGATTGTTTTGAAGCATGCGGTGAAGCTTTCTTCTAGAGCTAAACTCATACACGTTTGTCCCACTGTAGAGATGTATGTAACCTGAAAAAAGAAAAAGTCAATTTAATAACATTTCTTAATCACTTTCATGATTTCCAGGTTTATAGGTTGTCACCGATTATTGATATAAGACGCACCGTTAAAATAATGGGCTGCGTTTACAACGCCAGCAAATCCTGGAAATCCATCTTTCACTCGTCTGGGAAATGCTGTGTCTATTCTGTGCAGTCTTTCGTCAAAACTATAAAAATAAAGAAGTCTTAAAATCCAGATTTTTAACACCTCAATAAGCTATAAAAACAACATCTGAGTGATTCCTATGAACATCTGACCCACCTATAGTAATAGCTGTCAGTGAAGAGCAAGGTTTTTCCAGAGCTTTGATCATGGACAGCGGCAGTAATCTTTTTAACATATGACGGCAGACCCAGAACGCTGAGAGATTTGGGATATCCCCGGACAACACTGTTGCCAGTCAGTGCCCAGACATGTCGGCCTGCAAAGAAATTTAGGATGATAAGACATATCCCCAGGCATGGAGACCAAGATTGTGGGTTGCCCCATGGTATGAGACTTCAGAAATGTTTTACCTTTAAAAATAAAAACTTGATTCTGAACTGGACTCTCATACGCTGCATCTACATTATTTGGGAGGCTGGGCCACAGGCTTCGGATTAGTTGTTGCTCTACACGTCGGTTTTGGGAGCTGCGCCAAATGTATCTACAAGAGATCAAAAAAGGTAAAGATCGATCCATCGACTTCAGACTTAATGTCTAGTATGACTTACAAATGTGCTTTACGTGTCTTTGAAGAACATTGTTTCTCCCCCAAAAGTTGTAACTGCATCCAGGATCAATTTAGGATCACAGGCGTCAGGATTGGTTTGTGGCTTTGGAGCAGGAAAGAACGGTGTGTTTTTTCCTGAAAAAGTGCCACATGGTAAATACATTTTTTCAAACAGTTAATACTGTAAAAAGGCATGCTTACCATAAAGGGACTGGATTCCTTTGATGTCATCCGCAGACAGAGAGAAGCGATCCGTATCCGTGAAGCTGTACGTGGGATACATGAGAGCGCCGGGAACGTTTGAGTGAGAAAGGCCAAGAGAGTGACCAAACTCATGAGCGGCCACCAGGAACAAGACAAAACCTGAGAAACATTCAAATTGAGATATTAAAGCTCAAACATTTAGCAGTTTACTAAATATATAGTTAGAAAAAATTACCCTCTGATGAACGGAAAGTAAATCTCTCATCTTCATCGAAATGTGCGTCCCCACCAATTCCAGGACCGGGAGCAAATGCATGAGCAAGAGTTTGAGAAGGCCCATCAAAAGGGTAAACATCTCCATGATCTACAACAAAGTATTTTTGGGGATACTTACTTGTGTTATTTAAAATGTAAGTTCTACAAAGAGACAAAAAGACAATCTTACGTCTTGATGCAAAGCTGATCACAATGTCAGCGATACCCCTGTTGACACGTGTAAATCTCAGAGGAGTAACTTTGGCCCAGACCTGAAGAGCTCTGTAAATGGAATCATCCACTTCGCGAACCGTCAGATCGGGTGTGTAATTTACAATCCTAAAAAAAATGAATCATGGTCTGTACCTGCTGTTTTAAGTCACATTATAGCGAAACACAGCACTAAACCCACTTGTAAGTCAGCTGGTTGGTTGTCCATTTGAGACTTTCTCCGAACGTGGAGTAGGCCGCAACGTCTGCCACTCCACAGCGGGGTCTCTTCATCACCTCCATGGTCTCTTTGTCCACTTTTCCAGTCACCTTTAGGCCGAAAAACTTCTGCATCTCTCTCACCTTCTCGATCACTTGAGTGGAAGCTCTGCGAAAGGTACCTGGAGCTTCATGGGTTAGGTTGTAAAAACTCTTGAGGTAACTCTGCAGAGTTGCAAGAAGGAGAAGATCAGTATAATTGAAAATCACATAAATGCATACAAATAATAAAAACATATTTTAAAAATAAAACAGTACCTCCACAACGCCTTGATCTGAGGTAGCAGGTTGTGCTATCGGTCCAGCATGAACTGCAAGGACCAGACCTGTGAGAAAACACAACTGGGAGAAGATCATCTTGTGATAACCTTCTTGTTAGTTCTTCTGTTTGACACGGTTTCAGGTGGTTGTTTATATACACTAAGGCCGTGAAGTAACAAAGTTGAGCAACCGATGAAATCACCAGGCACAGGTTTCTATGAGTAATCCACCGAGTGAAATAAATCAATCTCAGCTTCCTTCACACAACCGGTTCATTACGAAAAATCTGTATTTCCCTTACTCATTCAGGTGTCTTAAACTGTATCGCTTCGTTGCAGGTATTTTTTCTGATGTGAAAAACACAGAAACCAGGGCTTTATTATGCAAGACTCATGAGAAAATGCAAAATGGCAATAAAACACGAAAACAGAAGTGAAACCGATCTCTTCATTTTATTTAGTCTGATTCCACCCAAATAATGCAACCACTGTTCCTCATTTTGAAATGAGAACAACAATCAATGGCACTTGAGAATAGAGGAAAGTTCAACCTGATTCTTCATCACTTTGGTTTATGATTCACTGCTCTGTCAACATTGTGTGTTTATATGGCCACATGATGATATTTTTGGGAAATTAAAAACGCTGAAACATATCTAAAGTAACTTTTTAAATTAACATCTTGTATCCTATATAACCTGTTCAGAAAATATGTTTTTTCTGTAAAATGTTCTTCTATTATAACAGCAAATATTGCCATATTGTTTTAATGCATTTAAATAATAATAATTAAAAGGACACATATTAAAAGATTAATATGTACTAAGAAATCTAATTGAATTTTGTATTAAAATGCACACAAACAGCAAAAATGCCGGATTTGTTATTAAATGTATCACAAACAGTCCTTTTAACCCTGTTTCATCCGGGTCTAGGCGGTCAATTTCTTGAGTTTACATTCTTCTACTACAAAAGGACTGATATGATGATGTTAAATTTTTATCATTATGTTTAAATGCAACTTCTGAATAAGTTGTATTGTAATTTATATTATTTGAAATATATGATAAATTATGGCTTTATTTAGAATTTCTGGTTAAGATAACCCTGTATTGCTTTTTCTTTTACAAATATTTATAAAGGTATGTGTTTTTATAGTCGGTTTATGAATATTTTACTGCAGTCTCTATATAAAATGTTATTTTTTAGAAGCATTGTTGATTTAATTTCGCATTGTTGATTTAATTCGGGAACAGCGTTACTAAACCTTTCAATATTGCAGTAAAAGTGTAGAAATCTGGACGTATTACAGACTTTTACCGTCTTGTGGCACAAAAATATATGTGAAAAGTCTTAGCAACATTTGCATTTCCTTCTCTAAATAATGTTACCAAATCCAAAAGATTTGTATTAGGTACTGGGCAGTGCATAAATTTAGTGATAATGAAGTCCCTAATAGCTTGTTTACATTGGAGTTACAGTATTTTTATGGTTTGCGGGTCTTATGGAATCTAAAACGTAGACATTGTGTCTTTCTTAATTTTCATTTTGGCCTACTTAAGGAAGTCATGCCGCTTGGTGGCCATGTTTGCAGCACCTGTGGGCATTTATGCACAGTCTACAATCATATCTCCATAAATGGTGGATGTCATATATCTCTAAATTAGCTTGCAAAAATCACAATTATAGCATATCGTTGATTGAACATGATATGAACGATACCACAACTTTGGTTTGCTGAATTTAAATTGCCCTCGAAATCACAGATTTCACCGATTGGTTAACACATATACGGCCCCAGAGAAACGTGCATTCCACCACACTGTGGATACACTTTTTTAATTATAAACAAATAATGTTCGCATATAAAGGCAATTTATATTTTCTCTTTATTTGTTAAACTAACATTGTCCCCCTCACAATAAATGATGACAAGTCTAGTAATTCCTAGGATAAAACTTCCGATTTCATCGCTGACTTGCAGCAGTTTTGTCCTTTTTGGCAGCAAGGAAATGTTTTTGCTTTTGTAAAGTAGTGACATGTAACAGTTGTTACAAATTTCTACAAGATTTTGCTTTTTTATTACTCTTGTCATGTAGACCAGCTTTAGGCTACAGGGGTGTACAAAAGTTTGAGCAACCCCAATCTGTGAAAAGTGAATCATTTTAACAAAATAAGAGATATCAAACCAAAGCATGTTATATTTTTTATTAAGTAATGTCCTGAGCAACAAGACAAAATATGTCCTCTGACTCTGAATGCATCTTGTCTCTTTTTGGAGCATCTGTGAATGTCAAAACCTGTCATAATAGTTGTGTTTGAGTCACTATATTTTCCTCAATGTGAAAGCAAACATCTCAAACACGTACGGTCACTTCTGGAAATGGTTTGAATAGAAACTCATGAACACAGCACACAAAACATTCAAAGATTATCCAGGTATCCACACACAGTGTTAAGTACCAAGGGTGCCCGAACTTTTGCACAGGGACACCTTTTATAATTTAAGCCATATTTTTTGTTTCCACTCATCAAGGGGTACCTAAACTTTTGCATTCCACTGTATATAAGTATGTACCTGTATATAGTCATATGGGATAAATATATATATATATATATATATATATATATATATATATATATATACATATATAGTACATATTTTATATATAAATGAGGGCTTTCAAATGTTGAATCATGAATATTTCGTTTCAAATTAAAGTTTTGTGTTTACATAATAAATATCTCTGTTCTGTGCTTATATATTTGGTATTTATTAATACAAGATATACACTCACATGTGTGTATAATAAGGAAATAATATGATAAATTTATTTACGTTTCCAGTCATTTAATTTATATGTAAATATTTAGTTGTTTGAATATTTGATATTTTACTTATATCAATATATGTATGTATATGTATGTGTGATTATGAATACGAAATTAATATGCAAACGACACAGATATTATTCATACACAAACTTTTATTCTGGATGTGATATATATAAATATATGACAACACGTAACAGCTTCTGATACGTTATTTTTTCATATGTTGTAATATAGAAACCAACTTTATATTCAGATCAAACTGTTCACTTTATTGATATTGCTTTCTAGCAATGACAGTAATTTTTACTGCGGAGTACAAATTGTTTCAAAGGCTCTTGCAGCTTTTAACTGCAAAAAACATCACTCTTTTAAAGAAAATAAATAAAACTTAGTTAATAAATTAAATACATAATAATTGCTTTAAAATACTGACAGGTTGTGTTTTTCTCTTCGGAAAAACTGAGAAGGAAATCTCAACACACTAACAGGGCAGAAAATAGTTGTTGTTCAGGACACGGAACAGCTTCTTGTTATAGGAACTGAACTCAAACATTCTGGAACCGCTGAAGAGGTAGTTGTAACCTAAAATGACAACAAAAGACAGAAGGTGAACAAAGGGATCAATAAGAAATTACTCAAGATTTGCTTCGAAGGTTCTTGTAGGGTTTATCCGTACCTTTGTACTGAAAGGCTGCTGTCACCTTCCCGGTCATTCCCAAGAACACATCTTCCACCGGTTTAGGATAACCTTTGTCCATTCTCTTTCTCTGCTCATCATAACTACAAAAAACATTCCCATATAACTTAAAGGTGCTTACAAAAGTGATTTCCTTTTATAAAATTGATTTTCTTACCTATAAATCTTATTGTCAGCAAAAAATAAGACTTTGTAAGCCTGTTCATCATAAAGAACTGCATCGACTTTCTGTACTTTTTTCGGCAGGCGGAAGCTGCTGAGACTCTTGGGATATCCCTGTGCTACTTCATAGCCATAGACAGCCCAGACCTTTTCACCTGAGATATGACAAGTCGCGACAATTATATATAATGTTCGCCGATGAAAACTGCTCTTGTGTCAGATATTCTTATGACCTATTTACCCCTGAAAATGTAGACTTTGTCATCAATTGGACTCTCGAATGCTGCATCGATGTTTTCGGGGATCTCAGGCCAGAAGCTTTTGATGAGATGTTGCTCAGCTGTGACGCTCAAGGGGTAACTGCGCCAAAAAAAGCTGCAATACAATAGAAACACCATCAGTTGAGCTCAAGAGGTCGGACTTACATCACAAAGAACTTTGATCTCTTTCTACCTGCCCTTGAAGAACAGGATCTCTCCTCTAAGCAGGGTGACAGCATCGAAGACCATCTTGGGATCACATCTGTCTGGAGTGGTGGGTGGTGTGGGTTTGCTTTCATCGGGGTTGATGTCAAGGTTAGGGCCTGTTCATCACAGACATCCACCATGAGCAAATACATTTATTTGGGAAAGTTCTGGATCATCAGCCGTGTTTTCATCCGCCTACCGTAAAGAGACTGTATTCCGGTGACATCATCTTGAGGAAGGGAGAAGGTATCAGTGTCTCTGAAGACGTAGGTTGGGTACATGAGTGCACCTGGATCCTGGGAATGATCAAGGCCTAGCGAGTGTCCAAACTCATGCGCAGCCACCAGGAACAGATTGTAACCTGTGCAACGGGAGGAGGTATGAATAATGTTTATTGGTCCACCTAGGTTGAGGATTTTATCGAATGATGCTGCACTCACCATTGTAAGACCTGTAGGTGAAAGATTCATCGTCATCAAAATGGGCATCACCTCCAAGGCCTTCGAAGGGAGGGAACGCGTGAGCCAGAAAACCATTTGGTCCATCAAAGGGGTAACCATCACGATGATCTGGAAACAGAGATAATATCTTATGATTCGGACCACTTTGCTGTGAGTAACTGTGAATGATGAAATGTATTGTATTTATCTTAATGTTAAAAAACTATTATTTAAGTTGAATGCATGCATATTTAGACATCATTTAGTATTAATGGTGTAAATGTTTCTCACCATAAAAAATAAATTTAAAATGAATACTATGTACCGATTGAAAATAGTCAAAATTCACTTCAAAATGAAAATGTATTCCTTCATTTTTTTTTTCTTATCTTCATTTTAAACCTGGTGTGCTTTTATTTTATGCAGAACACAAAGAAGATATTTCTAAGTATGTTGGCAACCGAAAAACATTGGTACCCATTCACTGTCTGGACAGGATTTGAATGTACTCGATGTATACCGCCCTAGTTTGGTCTCAAACCTTCTTCAAAATATAATCTTATGTGTAAATGATGTTAGAAGAATCCTTTTTTGTCGAACTTTTACTTTTACATGAACACTTTTCTTAATACAGTTATTTGAATTGTCACCCCGTTTACCATAAATCATCTTTAAATAATAAATCAATAGATGTTTATGCAGTAGATACATAAATATGGTATTATATCCTAAGCATTAAATAAATACACACATTTAATGTGGCAAGAGGTTTTAGAAGTGTCACATCATCCTTTGCAGAATTGCAATAAGAAAATGCGTGTTACATCCATTTCTAAAAATAAATTTGATGATGGTTGATAATGTGACAATGTTCAATTCAAGAAACTGACCTCCAACTACGAATGAGATCATGATGTCAGCAGTTCCGCTGTAGATACGAGTGAATCTCAGAGGGGTGACGTCCGCCCATACTTTCAGGGCTCTTTCAATGGAATCGTCCACCTCGGCTTTGGACATGTCAGGTGTGTAGCTCTCAATTCTAAAATACAGTCATCACTGTTAGAGACTCAAACTTAGGAATTCTATTTAAGATAGTCTTTGAGTAGATTTTTAGTACAAATAATTTCTTTAAGATCTTCCTACCTGTAGGTCAACTCGTTTTTTTTCCATTTGTAGTCCCCTGGAAAAACAGAATAGGCTGCAACATCTGGAACCCCGCAGCGAGGCTTCTTCATCACGTTCAGTGTCTCTTCATTCAGTGTTCCTGTTACCTTGAGTCCAAAGAATTCCTGCATCTCTCTCAGCCTCATACTCATTGAACTGGAGCGTTGGACATTTTCAGTAGAGGCCTGCTTCGGCAGGGCATACAGCTTGTTGAGATAATTCTGTAAAACAGAAAAGACAAGTTTACATATGGAAGCACTTGTAATCCAAAAAAGCTTAAAGATCTTAGAATTACCTCAGCCATGGTCACTTCTTCTTTGTCAATAGATGGCAATATGGGACTGGCGAGACCAGCGGCCACTAAAGTCATCAGAACACACAGCTTGCAGTAGATCTTCATGTTGCTTCTCCTTCAAGAAACTGATGCTGCTTGTGTTTTGCTCTCCTCTTAAATACACATCAGTATGAGCCATTGTGCAAGACAAGACTGAGTCATGTTTACACCTTCCGCTGACAAAATCTGGGGAATGACCATATACGACCAAATAAGGCTCTCTGAAGAAACAGATAACGTGAATTAAACTGTGGGGTCACTTTTATTATGGTGAAGAAAAACCACCTTTAGAGTTTTAATGGTACCTGTTTTGACAATTTATGTAGAGTGGTTTGGCGAAGGGTTTACCGCAAAGCAAATATATTAAAAATCAGTCTAACCTATTCAACATCTTGTCATTTAAAACGTGGACGATTATGTTGAGAACACAAGAATGTATTTTGAGAAATGTCTCAATGATTTTGTATCAATGCATTAGGAGTCAGACACCAAAATAATGATCTAAAAAAAGTTTTGTTTCTTTATGCTTACAACGATTAAGTATATCTGGCAATGAGTAAGAAAGATACATTTGAATTGCATTTACATTATTTGGTTTATAAAGCACATAATTCAATTTAATTTTGTTGTTAAATGGCAGATATTTTTTTTATAAGCATAATTATTTTTTTATAAGTTATTCTTTTAGAGGGCCTTCTTTATTTAAATAAAAGTATATATGTGTATGTGTATTTTGCATATTTGTAAATGTATTCTCAAGAAGGAAGACTTACAGGTTTGGAACGGAATAAAGGGATAAAAATTTTGGTGTACATTTGACAAATTCTACAGGACTTATTTGTACTAAAGATTTATTTAACAAATATGTTTCATATTTCATATTTTGGTAAATTCGAAGCTTTCAAACGTACCTTTTTGTGTAAATTGTTTCATGTTAAAGCACAGAAACAGTCTTTTTGAGAGTGTACAACAAATTTACCATATATAGAAATACATAAAGATCTTTTTTATTTTTGGATTTACATCAGTTTCATTTCATTTCCATTGAACAGGACTTCTACTAAATTTGTAGCATTAGAATTCCCCAAAGCCTCTTGTAATCCAATAGTTATTCATGTCGTTTTTCTTTATTAAAACCAAAATAGATACTTGTAATAAAGTGACATATTACATTCGTATTAATTTACATTAAGTGAAGTCTTATTGTTCACAACTCTTTTCTCATGCTCATCCAGAAGAAGGGGTTCCCCATTAAGACTTGAAGTCATCTGTAGTGTTGTCATAAGATCTGGTGATGACACATCTGTGTTAGTAATTTGTATATGGGACCAGAATAAACCGGTTTTGAACAATGTTTTTTCACACACATGAATTGTGTCAGATTTGTTTGACAAATCGCTTGGTTTAACACAGTAAAGTTTAGTAAGCTTGTAAAATGCAATTACCCTATATAACTTTCTCCGTCATACAGAATAGAAAATCTGATTTTTTAAAAGTTGGTAAATGAACACTTCTTGTATGGTTACAAAAAACAGTGCGGGTGTATTGGTGTTGAGGCTTTGGGTTTATCAACATTCTTCAAAATATCTTATTTCATGATCTGTTAAAAGAAAGAAAATCATGACAAAATGTCTAACAAGGTTGAATTTCTGGGTCGAATTATGTGTCCCAGCTGCAATTTATTAAAATAGATGGACATAAATGTCACAGATATTTCTGCATAAACCTTTAATTATTTGTTTCCTGTTTAAAGCTGACATGCCAAATGTTGCAATGGCGGTTTTAGAAGAGAGTTCAGTATTTCTCACGAGACAATGATTTAAGGAGTTCACTTCGAACTTTTAATGATGCTTCTCGGGTGGCTTTGAGTATCATTTGGAGAAAAATTGACTTAATTTCAATTAAGTTTTTTATAATGGCATATTTAATAAAGATAACATTTGAGGAAGCCTATAGATTCTCACGTATAGAGGTAGTAAATCCAGATGTAATCACACATGCTTTCATCATCAATAAGATTTCTTTCAGCACAGCTGAAGATTTCCTAACTGTTCGGACAGACTCTTACGACAATAGAATATCATGCAACAGGAAACCATCAAGCCCGACGGGGTACATAAATGTGCAATTTTATTACAGTAAATATGGGCTGATGCTGATATTCTGCACAAGAGCAGTGTGGGTTTTTTCTATTCATTTGATATGAAATATATTTGGGGAAAACACTTTTCATTAAGTCCTTTGAAGAAATTAAAATGAATGTACTCAAACATGAGTCCAATGTACAAGTAGTGGTTTGATATTGTTGGTACATGTGTTGTACTTCCTTTCGGTCGACAACCCAATCACAAAGTTCCTCTTAAATGGTTAAATAAAAATGTTAAGCGAGCAAACTTAAACCAATGAAGCTTTTAAATGCTGAGAATGTGTCCTGTTTAACATTCTCATAAATTCTTAAAGGGATACTTTACCCAAAAGTTAAAAAACACTCACCATTGCATTGTTTCAAATCTGTACATTTCTCTCGATGAACAAAGAGAAAGATATTTAAAGTAATTCAGTTTTTGGTCCTCTTTGAAAGTAGGAAAAATAACTTAACATTTTTTAAATGAACACAAAATTATAATTTGAAGAATGTAAGACAGCAAAAGTTCTGATGGCGCTTTTAACCACTAATGTCATTTTTCCTTTATGCTAGTCAACAGGGTCAAGAACTGTGTGATTAAAGCATTTCTCCAAATATCTTTCTCTGTCTCTAACCAAACAAAAAACTTATACAGATTGTGAACAACTAGAGAGTGAGCGAATGATGACAACGCTTTTGGGTGGACTTTCGCTTTAATAATAAAATAACACACAAAACTGTTATTCAATATTAATAAAATTAATTTAGAATGTTCTCAATTTTATTTTTAATACTGATGTTCTCAGTTTTTTTAACAAATCTAAAATCAACGGATAAGGATATGTTCCTACGGATCTCTATAAGTTCCTCTATGAGTTTTGTTTCTTAAACAGCGTGACTCTGTTGCTTCATGCACCCATCACCGTATGACCGTTGATCAGCTCTATAATTTCGTTAATAAGGTCGGTATTTACTATACAGTTTCTATATCACAATCCTAATGTTCATTTATTGGGTCATTTATAGCACTCTTTGGGTATATAGCATACGCATTCTGACATATAGGCCTACTGTCTGAACAGAGCAACGTGCCCAGGCCTGAATAAGCAACAGCTATACCCTGAAGGTTTAAAATAAGCTATAATATCCGGATGTGCGTGAAACGTTTAAGCTGTTTGAATTACATAACATTGTCGACTACAAGTACTGTATGTTGCCCTAAGGGATATTTACTGTTTCTACAACTCCGTATTAGACAACACACACGTTAGTGCTGCTTTCATTCAAATTTCTTTGGATTACTAGAACTAACTCCTATATCCGTTTGCATTGCATTTGAATTAAAATCTTTGTCTCAACATTGTGTTAATTCAAAGTTAAGTCTGACTGCTGTATATCTTTACTTTTATTTTACATATCGTGATCATTTTATCATCATCATCGTGACTATGTTTGGTCTCAATAATCATGTTGTGAAAGTCTGATTCCTGTTTAGACTCCTGTTTACAAACATATGTGATGGAAACCTGGAAGTTCCCTTGAGACTTCCTTCTCCGTGTGTGAAGCTGTGATGTCACAAAGAGCTTCTTGTGAAATGTTTTTTTCATTAATGAAACATTGATCAGATTTGTAGATCTATGTGACGGAAACAGGGAATAAAGTCACTTTTCATACATGATGATTGGGAACGTACTTCTGGAACAGCTGATCCTTACCTGAACTCTGGACCGGCAAATCTGTCTCAGACAACACACTATAAGATTGGATTCACTATAGATGAATAATCATATGACTAATATTACATTTAGTATATGACTGGTTTAATGATCAGATTATGGGATATTGCAAGCGGAAGGCAACATCAAACAAAAACCATGCTTACGGTAATAAATATACACCTGTAGGGTTTGGAAGGGTTGTATAAAATAAAAATAAACAATCTTATAAAGTAAACTTCTATAACAGGAAATAAAGGGACATTTAACCCAAATAAGAAAAATCTCTGATAATTTACTTAGCTTCATTGCAAACCTGTGACTTATTTCATTAAAACACAGAAAAAGATTGGTAACCAAACAACAATTTTGTACACATTTCCAAAATATCTTCTTCTGTGTTCTCATTTTGTGATGCATGATTGACATCATTTTGAATAAAAAATTTTAATACATTAGAATTTTGCTTTATATTTACTTAACACAAAATCCCCACTACTGAAGTTGTTTTTGTCTTATTAACTTATCAACATTCTGTTGAGTCATAACCATATTCAAGGAAATTAAAAAACGGACCCTTTTAGAATAAGGCACACAGTAATTCTTTATAACAATGTCTCTGTCACTTCCTGTCCACCTCCAGCTGTAGTTTCTGTTCAAAGTGCTTCAGTGTTATCAGTACTGGTGACACATGAAACTCTGAAGTTTGTTGGTTTAGGATGTGAAGTCAGGACATTTTCCATTTGCATGCGTGGACTGACATGTTTTGATTTTGCTAAAGTGCTGAGACACGCTGATACCAACTCCTTTGCTATATTTAGTCATGTTTGGGGTTTGAAACTAACTTCACACTTAAAAATTATTGACTATCTTTGTTCTTTTTATGTTACGTTATGCTGACTTGGATCTTAACATTGGGTCTGGAGCTTTGTTTTAGTGGCACTTCTATTGCTTTTCTTATATGAATGGCGTATAGTTCTTCTACTTGTTTTTTGACAAAGACGTTAAAGAAATGGGGTCATTTTTCACTCATATTTCTTTTGTTGTTTAACTTCTATGAAGCCATGGGGAAATAACTGAGATTTCTGAGTCTCCATTGAAAACCAAGGTAAAAAAACCTTTCTCATAGGTGCCACAGAATTGTTTGTTTTCCTGAATTCTTCAAAATATCTTATTTTTTTGTAAGAAGACTGAACAGAAAAAGAACACCATACTTTTTTTAAAATGGTACTCAATCGTGCCCTCAGTTGAAGACATTTTTCTAAATATCTTTCTTTGTGTTTGACAGAAAAAATAACTTTTTATAGGTTCTGAACAACTTGAGGGTGAGTAATTAGTAAATGGTCACAAAAACTATTGTTTCTACAATTCAACTAACAGTGTTTAAAAAAAGTGCTTAATATCCCATGCAATATCTGAGTTAAGGTAGGGTAAAGTGCATGTACAAATGTTCAAGATTTGTCAAAGGTACACTGTGCACGATAGTTACCTGTGTTGCACAGACATTCAGATAATTGAATAGTGAACATTCATTGCACCTGAAACCTCTGACGTAGAAGAGAATTTCCCATCTAAGCCCAGCCTTGCTAAAACACAGGTAAACATGCTTATTTAGAGGCAAAGAAATGAGTCAGACACATATCTGTCTGGCATGACTCATTGGCAGATGTAGGGTGTGCCCACATGTGTACTGTTCCCTCTACTGTTGGAAAAATGATATGCACTCAGTGTTTTATTTTTAAAAGCCTGTTTGTTTGTAAAGTTAAATCTGCCTTTTGGGAAACAGAAGCACAGACTTACAAATATTACAATAACGATATGAATAAACAAATAAATATTGATTCTACTATGGTTCGCCAATAGTGCCCCAGTAAACTTGCATGCAAACATTTTTCAAAATATCTTTGTGTTTGGCAGTAAAAAAAGTTTAAAACAACTTAAGGTTGAGTCATTGGTAAATAGTCATCATTTATTTATGTTAAATATCAATATGTTAAATGTACAATAACAACATGAACAGAACAAGTGAATAAATTACATTCTACTGCACCTGTAAGTTATACAGATACGAATAAGAAAAAAACAGACTAGCATTTAAAATGAAATAAAACAGCACAACCAACAATTATTGTTTTGGCAACCAAGATTTTAATAAATCAAAAAGTTATTTCCCAAAACAAATACAACATGCATTTCATGGGAAAATGTTGAGAGGGACAGCCACAATATTCCATGATTATAACCAACTGTTTAAGTCAAGACAAAGAACTTTTCAAATGTGTACCTAACATCTATTAAAATAGTGTTTAGGCACAGAAATTGCAGCAACAGTGGCAGTCATTTGCTGTTGTTTGTTTATTTCTCAGCAATAAAGCTTGCATTAATGGCTATATGGGATGCATTGTTAGATGTTATATATATTTGAACATCAAGGCAACATGGAATACACTACAGTTGAATCTAAGGCACCCTCAGTGTTAGTTCAAACTATCAGCAATGTTTCCCAGATTAAAATTCATTTCAAAAACGTCTCGCCACACTTCTTAACATTTTTCTGTTAAATCAGCTGTGCTTCATAAAAAGATGTGAACGTTCTCATTAAACACCATAACTTGGCACAAATATAAAATAAATCACCAAACATCACTGTCTATATTTCTGACAGCGAACACAGGCGGAGGAGTTCAAGTAGTCGTTGACCTCTTCCTTATGAACATAAATAAATAAACCTACTAAATAAATCAGAAATCTACTAATTATAGTAAATAATAATCAACATTTTAAAGTATTTGAGTGTCTTAAAACCTACAGCCCAACGTAGCATTTATGATAATTCCTTCATAAAATTAAAAATATGTTCATATTATTATTCTCTTTATAATCAGCATGAACATTTTAAAAGAGCAGAAATGATTCAGTTCATTGTCGTATATATGATTGAGTTTAAATGAATACTGTACTATCTCACGCTGACTTGTTCATTATTGTGTTAGTTTTGTAACATGGACAAGATTAATTTGTTAAATATTACCAACTACTGTTTCTTGTACAAAGAAACGTTAGGTAAGTCCCAGTGGATTCTTCAAAATGCAAAGAAGAACAAACAAGATCTAATCTGTGACCCCAACAAGATTACATTTAGGTCAAATGTAGCCTTATCTCACCAACCAGGTGCAGATACATTTAGATACAGTACATAATAAGGATGACACATGATATTGGCGTGTAAACTTTTAAAATGGTGTAGTATTTCCCTTCAAATTTACCATCAAATTAGAATAAATTTATGCAAATGATACGTTGTGCAAAAAAATCACAGGACCACTACAAAACTCTCAGATTTAAAATAAACTATAAAACTTTCCTTCCATGGCAGCATTTTCATAAATGAACTTGGCAAACGAGGCCGAGGGGATGGAGGAACCAAAACAAGCCGCTGGTCACTTCCTGTTGCCGCTAAAGCAGAACCTCTTGTCCGAGGTCTCTGATTGGTCCGTTCTCCTCCTCTCGTTTCTCTTTCAACTCGTCTTCTGAGACTCGATGTGCATCACCGGCCAAACGCCACATAAAAACTACACACATTCACCCGTGTTTCAATCTCATAAAGGCGACACATTCAATTCAGAGAGAAGCCCAAATTCACTCACCTTTACTTTTGGTCTTTGCTTGAGGTAGGTGGACCGAATTTGTAGGCTTAGGGACAAAATGAAAAAAATTATCAACGTGACTATTAATGGCGGGGTTTCTGATTTCAGAAAACAAAACAAACTGCTACCCAAAAGGGCAAATCCTTTCCTACATTGCTCCACCCTAAAACGTCTTTCTAATAGCCGCTTACACTTACATCCACCTTGATGCTCATTGGCTAAAATTTTGTACAATGAAAAAGGGTTTTCACGCATTCATCATCTAAAAAAATTTTGGTCATTCCGTTTATTTTATTTTTCTTTTATATTATTTAATATAAATCTTTAAATTGAATCAAATGATATAATGTAGATGTGAACCATTACCCCCCCAAAATAAATTTTGTGCACTCGACCCGTTTCTATGGGATTTTCAGAAATCGGTTAACTTGCCTGATAGCATCATCTGTTCAAGTTTTTTTTAGTGCACTTACCTGAGAAGTATGTGTAAATATGATCCCAGGCCTGTTAGGATATGCCACCAGGCGTGAAGCTGTGTAACCGCTCCAATGACAGGGGGCAAACGTTGCCGTGTTGCTCTGAAAATAAAACAATCAATAAAATAACTACTGAAAAACGTACAAATATCAGTAGACATACCTCAGAGAGTCGCACAGGATATTATCGATGTTCCATAATACGAATCCCAACAGAAAAACACTTAAAGATGTAAAGCACAGGGCTCTGAGCCAAGGATACACCCTATTAAAGAAATTACATTTATTTTGTGACTTAAAGTTATCAAAAATTCTGGCATTATTTAATCACACCTTTTATAATGTCAAAACTGTAGGACTTACTTTGTTCTGCAAAACACAAAAGAAGATATTATGAGGAAGAATGTTACCATCTGAACATTAGCAGTACTCATCGATGCTGCGGCTGGTCAATTACAAACATTCTTCAAAATATCTTCTTGTGTGTTTTGCGGAATAAAGGTAGTCATACATGATTATATTCACAAGAGGGTTAGGAAATAAACCTACTCTGTTTAACAAATATCCTAAACAAAACATCAAATCAAATTTTTCTCAAATGTTCTCACCATGTGACTATAAAAACCGACCGCATCACCAAGAAAGCCACCAGTACGGCATACATGACCTGGGAAAAGGAAAATGTTTTTAACCCTTATTTTACAAAAACAAAAGTGACTATAAGCTCTTGGGAATGACATCCTAGTGTTTACAGAAGCTAAGAAAGCATAAAGAACAACCACCAACTGCCATTACACAATGAAAACAAACACAGACAGAAGAGCTATTTACACAGAACATTGTCTTACATGCCGCCAGGGCACCTAACAGAAAATGACAGTAATAAAAAAAGAGATGTGTAGTAATGAACCAAACATGCAAAATAACTAGACTTTTATTGTTATATATTATCTACACAACAATTATTTGCAATAACATTCATTCAGAAGAGAGTCAGGCCATACCTGATGGAAGATGGGCTCTTTCCAAAGGAGGTAAATCTACAAAAGAATACCGTATTTATGTTCTTTAAGCACATAAGACAGAATGCTTTTTTGTATGAATTAGACACTTCAAGTGATAGTTCGCCCCAAAATGAATATTCTGTCAATTTTAACTCTTGTCATTTAAACCTGTATGAATTTCTTTTTCAGCATCCAAAAGTTATCTTGAAGAATGTTGGTTAAAAGAATATGGTTTGGCCCCCTTAAATAACACTGGTTTTATGTACATACAGAAGAAGTGAATGGACACCAATGGTATTTGGATACAAACATTTTTCAAAACATCTTTTTTTGTGCTCTGCAGAAAAAATAATGTCATTTTGGTTCAATTGAAAAGAGAGCGAGTAAATGGTGAATTTTCATTGTTGGGGGAACACTGACTTTAGGTCACTCTGTATAAACATTATATCTTTTCAACATTAAATATGTCAAAAATGTCAGCAGTGTTAAAAAATACAGAACATTGAAACTTACCACACTAACAGTAATACTGAAGGTCAGCAGAAGAGTTATTGAGAAGTAGTTAACAGCACCTTCTTGCTTGAAGCACTCGTATCTGTAAGATTCACATTTGTACTAGTATTACCTCCAAACACAGTGATGGGAAATCCAAACATGCGGGTGTGATACTGATGTGAAAATAAAGCCATGCACAATATTACGCCTACACTCATTCAACGCTTATCAATAAAAAAGCCACAGATTTTTCCAATCTATCAGCTGTGGTGAGCATTCAAAGGTGAAAGTGAATGTGACCTTGTGTGCGCAAAATGCAAAACTTACAGACTGTAGACGAAGAAACAGCAGATGTAGATCATCGGCAGCTCGTCCAGCAACTAAAGCAAAAGACAATCCAGCAAATGTGTGTCATAATTGTCAAAAATGTGGGGTTATATAAGCAGCTTTGTGGTTATGACACTGGAAGTGAAAATAAGCGTTTTGATGTGTTTGAGATCAAATGCGCAATGGACATTGAAAGACTGACAAACCTGCATTTCATACTGTAGGGTCATGTGGAAACTCCACGAACCGATCCCCACAGCTATAAGAAAAAGATTGACAGTAAGCACACATCAGGAGATACGTTACAACCTTTGCATGGGTTTGGAGGGCTTGTCTCTTCACAATTATGTTGTTAATTCACTTGACGTGTGCGTCAACAAATTTAAGTATGTGAATGATGCCGTGCATGTGTACCAGCGAATCCTAAAAACGACCACACGTAACGTGTTTCCAGTCCGTCTTTATACGTCTGAATGGCTCCATATATTGGAGGGAGGATCATGATCAGGTTACTGACAGTGTTCCCTGCAAAAATCAAAAAACACCATTAATACTGTGACACAAATGATTCTGCTTCTGCTGTCTAAACTATATTTGTATTTCCTTGTCCAATAAACCAAACATGTGGTGAGAAGAGTCAACAGATTGTGTGCAGGCCTTTGTGTCATTGTTGGATATGTGGTTATTGAACTAACCACATACTTTTGAAAGCAAACACTTCTTTAGTTAGAAAATCTTGTTCAGGTTTTATAAACAACCACTGTTACTTGGTTTCAAACCAAGATTCGCAACTAGAAAGTGAGTGAAATAAATGACCGTACTTGAACTTTAAGCATTTATTGTCGACCTTTGGCTAACTTATCAAAGTAACTTATTAGTTTAAACCATATAGCACAGGTATGATGTAAGATGTCTTTTAAAGATCTGGATAAAATCTGCTGAGTAAAATCATCTTTAAAATTTCCGTTTTTAAATCAGACATCTTCTAGAGAATTATATGACATCTAATTGCAAACGTCTCAGAGATGTATTGAAGATGCAAACATTGTTTTTGCATTAAATAGAAAGGGTTACTTTCAGGATTTTCAAATCCATAACGTTACATTTTGTACATAAACGAACACATACAAATACAAATATAGTTATTATATTATGTTCTATAAAGACATAACCCTCTGCTATTTGTTAGATTTTTATTCTGGTTTAGATTTTAATTCATAGAAATCTTAAGAAGTTTGTGGTCTCCCAAAAACTGTAATTTTTTGTCATGTCCAAAACGCAGATTTATTTAACTTTTTAAAATAGAAAGCTAAAAATATTTTATTAAAATTTAACTTTATTAAAAAAAACAAGGGTTTTGTATAATATGAATAGTTTGTTCAGTTTACTGGTCACAGTTATAGTCTATGAGTGTTTTAATGTCACATCCAAAACTTAAAATGTCATGTCCATAACACAAAATGTCACGTCCATAACACAAAATATCACCTCCATAACTCAAAATATCACCTCCATAACACAAAATATCACCTCCATAACTCAAAATATCACGTCCATAACTCAAAATATCACGTCCATAACACAAAATATCACCTCCATAACTCAAAATATCACGTCCATAACTCAAAATATCACATCCATAACTCAAAATATCACGTCCATAACTCAAAATATCACATCCATAACTCAAAATATCACGTCCATAACTCAAAATGTCACGTCCATAACTCAAAATATCACGTCCATAACTCAAAATATCACATCCATAACTCAAAATATCACGTCCATAACTCAAAATATCACGTCCATAACTCAAAATATCACGTCCATAACTCAAAATATCACATCCATAACTCAAAATGTCACGTCCATAACTCAAAATGTCACGTCCATAACTCAAAATATCACGTCCATAACTCAAAATATCACATCCATAACTCAAAATGTCACGTCCATAACTCAAAATATCACATCCATAACTCAAAATGTCACGTCCATAACTCAAAATGTCACGTCCATAACGTCGGGATAAAATGAATCGCATTTATTCTTGATATTTTTATTTTTGTAGGTTTCTTGCGGTGGATCTCACGATCTTCATTCTTCTATGCAACAAATGTATAGAACTGTAGGGGAATGAATACGTGATAGACAAATAACCGACAAAACACTCAAAGTTCATTATTAAAACAGCTGAGATTGATAAACCGCGTCACTACATCCGAACATCGCGATTTAAATGCGAGAAAATCGCGATATGCGTAATTTCAAAAGTGTCGTTAAAAATCTCTGCCAACGACGTGATGTCATCGCTTAAAACCAATCGTGTCATTTCCTGTCATTATATGAATGTTATTACGCTTTAAACGCCACATACACGCGCTTACTAAACCTACTATGGTAGACACCGCGCGCATTCTAATGAGGTTACGCATAACTCCGGCACGAAAAGGCTTGGCTAATTAATATTCATGAGCCGTGCTGACGTACACCCTCAAGCCCTCCAATAGCGAAGAGCCTGAGCGAAGAGGCTACTTAATATTCATGAGCTGAGCTGACGTCATATGTTAAACGTCCAATCGGAAGGACGCTGAGCCGCCGACTTCGCCATAGTAGGATTCGAAGCGCTGCCCTCTCACGAATAAACGTCCGTGTTTACAGCACGAATCGCGTTTCCGGTACAATAACGACGTGATTTGAGTTACTCACAGAACTCCGCGATGTAAAACGACACGACGTAATTCTCCTCGCACCAGTCGAGAGTTGAGGTCGGTGCGCCCCAGTAGCCCGGCCTGTCCGCCGCCGGAGCCATGATGAGACAGACGGAGATCTCAGAGGTCACACTGAGGGGGGGGGGGGGGAGGAGTCGCGCGCGGTAACGGATTCACTGCATCATCACTAATGCCTGTCTACGTCATCAATACAGACGTTGTGTCACATGTTTGACGTTTACATTTACTTACATCTTTATTCTGAGTGACTCACAGTATCGTGCAGCTGTCAATCATCATTGCAGAGCAAACAGGGCTAAGGTGTCTTGCTTAAGCACACTTCAGTCATTGTTAGGCACTGGGATTCGAACCCACAACCTTCTGCTTACAAGTCCAACTCTCAAACCACCAGACAGCTGTCAATCATCATTGCAGAACAAATGGGGTTAAGATGTCTTGCTCAAGGACACTTCAGTCATGGTGTGGGTCTTGAACCAGCAACCTTCAGCTTGCATTTACATTTATTCATTTGGCAGAGCGAATTACAGTATTATACAGCTGTCAATCATCACTGCAGAGCAAACAGGGCTAAGGTGTCTTGCTTAACTATACTTCAGTTATTGTCTGCTGGCACTGGGATTGGAACCCACAACGTTCTGCTTACAAGTCCAACTCTCCACAACCAGACCACGACTGACCCCCATTAAATCATGAAATAGCTCAAAACAGAATATATATGTGAAGGTCATGGCAAACACTTTAGTGAAGTGAACTGCCATAACATGTGGCAAAGTATGGTGGGACTCACCTCAATCTTGGTATTCCCGCTAGTACCGAGTCTCGAACCAGCAACCTTTTGATCACGAGTCCAAAACTCGAACCAACAGGCCATGACTGCCCCCATATATTACAAAGAGTTATCTTTCAATATAAAAATATATATTTGTTTTAGTATTTTAAAGTTAACACGCAGTAGACGTTCCTTAAATTCATGTATTTCATGAAATGATATTCATGAAATGTGTTTTATGATAAAAAATGATGTGGGGTCAGTTTTGGTCCGGTTATAGAGTTGGACTTGTAAGCTGAAGGTTGCGGGTTTGAATCCCAGTGCCAGTGTCCTTAAGCAATGTATCTTACCTTCATTTGCTCTGCAGTGATGATAAGAGAGGCACAATTATGGACATAATTACATACATTTTTACATTTAAAAAAATAAAAAATTACATACATAAAAAATTTATTTTTTATATTTGAAGGCCGATAGCCGATAATTCCGCCGATAAATACTTTTATTCTGAGCATGAAACAAAAGGCAAACATATACAGTGAACAACTAATTTTGTTTGTAAAACTTCAGAAAAGTTTGAACGGATCTCTGAACTATACCTACTATACATTTTTATTTCCAACATATTATTTTGCATAAAATCTATTGCTTTACAAAATAAAACGTAAATAAAGGGACGATTAAATCCATGGTAGTAAGAAGCAAGCATGAGAAGTGCTTCAGCATGCAGAAACAATACCTCATTTATTGGCCTAAAGATATCGACCTCATTTTATTATTAGACAGATAACCATAATACAAAAAAATAGCATTTTTTGGCCAACATGGGCTGCTGATATATCGCCCATCCCTAGTGATAATTGGCCACTGCACAATACTTGTAAATTGTTAGGTCAGTTCTGGTCTGGTCGGACTTGTAATCTTAAATTTGTGGGTTCGAATCCCAGTGCCAGAAGACAATGACTTAAGTGTCCTTAAGCAAGACACCTTACCCCTGTTTCCTCTGCAGTGATGATTGACAGCTTCACAATACTTGTGAGCCACTTTGGATAAAAGCATCTGCCAAATGAATAAATGTAAATGCAAAAAAGATTGTTATAAATGCATGAAAAACAATAAAACGTAACATTTAAATAAGCGTAGAGATCAAAGGTAGTTACGGGTAAGAATTTACACCCACTGCACATTTTTTTGTCTTGTTTTGGGGGTTGAAGGTTAAAGATCCCAAACACACTGTCAGAATGTGATCAGATAACAGTTCACACGTGGAACCAGACGAACAACCCTGTTTCTTTTGAAAAGCAAGTTTCATCCGAGTCCCCAGCGCAGTCAGAGAAACAACTCATCTTAGTGCATTTCATGATGAGACTCTTGTGGGGTTTTTCAGCTTAATTCACATTGGAAAGATTTTACAGAATTTGTTTTTGAGCTTTATTGCAGTTTTATTGATAACCGTTAGATGTCGCCAGTGGCGTGTCAGGCCGCCAACACAAAACACTGGGTGGCATACTATTACTGTTGAAAGTTGCCTGAAATAATCATTAAAAACAATACCAAACAAAAAATAACATTTTGTATCATAATAATATATGTTATATTATTTAATAACATTATTTAAATTGTATATTTATGCTTATTCAGTTCAATTGTTGCTGTAACTTTGATCAAATTCCCATTGAACACAGAGGCCGAAATGCATGGCATCATGGTCCATGTTATTAATTCAGTTTATTCTATTTGGGAAATGTAGTAGGACATTAAGAAGTCAATCTGAAATATTTTTTTATCGTATGCGGGATGCGTATTACATACAGTATGACAAAAATAGTAGTGCATTTGTGGACTATTTTTAATGTATGCATATAGTGGACGTTGCCTAATTTCAGGTATTGAAATTCAACATATATTCATGTGATTTATGTTAAAAACGTTCAAATCCTACTGAAATTGCCCAAAAAACACTTCACACAATAGACTTATATTCGAAAAACATACTACACATTATAATTATTATTTATCATGGAATTTATATGCATTCATTATATTAAGTAAATGTCTCTAATGTCTCTAGCTGAAATTTATTATCAATGTATGACACATAAAACGGACCAAATTTCTTTAAGTTGCCAATGCCCGCCTAAGATGTTTTGCTTGTTGTGCTGTGTCATGTTTAGAGGTGTGGAAATGTGAGTTCACGAACATGTCAACGATGCAGCAACTACAATGCCTATAAGTTTATTCTGTGAACCAGGCATTACTTTAGAACTATGTGTTAAGTTGAATGATTATTGCAACCGATGTAAACACAACAACAGGTCTCCAATCAGATAATGACTTTTAATTTGCTGAAGTGTCCAGAAAAGTGTGTCTTATGCATTAGACGTTCAACCACTTGCAAATTCATTGAAAAGGAGAAGCAATGCAAAGTTTTGACAACCATGTTTTATTGCAGTGGGAAAAATCTTAAAACATGTTCAGTGAGAAGCCGGGTGCAGACGTGGGCTCATATCACATGCTGTCTAGTGCATACACTGTATTCAGTGCAGACACATGTGTGCACTACTTAGGGGAATGCATCGGTATGGCACGACGTGTAACATGTGGTCAAAAACCCTGATTTGAAGTACTCGTTTTGGATATCATACTTAATATAAGCATGATGTCCTTGTCACAAAACATCCCAAACCTAAGGTGAGCATGTGCAATAGGATATTTTGTATTTTTCTGACAGAAAACACATTACAAAACATCTTTTAAGGTAAACAACAGAATCTGCATTTTTCTTGAATCCACAAACCTGTGCACATACCTAAAAATCGCATCCGCTTTTTAAAATGACATGCATTACAATTCATCCCTCATTTTATCACCCTTCGGCCGCACCAGCCTGCCGATAAACAGAATGGAGTTTGTCTTGTTGTCCTTCACTAGAAAGATGAAAGGATGGTCAACGTAGAAAAGCTTGGGATCCTTGAGCTTGTCGCTACCGTAGACGCTGCTATCGGGTGGATTTCCTTCAGTGTCCCACTCCATGGCAGAGGCGTGGAACACATTCGACAGATATAGATCTTTCTTCCCTGAGATGTTAGACAGATCAGCCTTGGTCTTGTCCACAGCTTCAGTAAGACCAAGATCTGCCAGATGTTTCTGGAAGACAGCACAAAGGTCATGAAATCATTCTGTAATGAGTCCTGAAAACATTTGGTGAAACTTTTGCGCTTACCTGCAGGTTGTGGCTGACCTCCATGCTGACCTTCGGAAGGGACACAGCTACGCCCCTCTGTTCCATTTTGCCAATCCAATCGTTGAGCTGTTTGCGTGTTAGGAGCTTCTCAACCCTCTCCAAAGACTCGACGTGGTACGGCATGATAAACACCACGGATGACATCTTATGGGCCAACGGCATTTCCAAAACCGCGAGGTTGTTAGTTGTGTCGTCATAATATCCATAAATGCCTGTAGACCGATGAGGCTGAAGTTAGTAAATTTAAAGTAGGATAGGAATATGGCACATTGCGTGTTTCACATCCTCACCTGTGCGGTGCATCATGGATACAGAGACGGTGTAAGAACGATGCACCAAGAAACCGCGCGTATCCACCATTTTGTGATGGAACTGCTGATCCCAGTGTGCTGGAAAGAGAGGAAGTTGTTAATCTTCACATCGATGCACATCGATAACTAATAAAAGTTGAGGAGACATACGTTTATAAAACATGGCATTGATGATCATGGCTCCATCTGTTTTCTCCACATCTTTGGTCACCTCAGGCAGCTTGCCGTCCGTGGACTTGGATGCCCAGTCGTTGATTGCCTTCACTGCGCTGCGCTTATCCCTGAAGTTTATTTTGGAGTGGTCGTATTTGTAATGCTTCTTGCTGCTCTTCAGAAAGTCATCCACAAAGCTGACGGAGCTGGGCCCGTACAGGCGGTTGCTGATCTTCCAGGTGACGTTTCGCGCCGTTGAGTTGCTGACCTCGGAGAGAAGCTCGGACAGGCCGGAGTGCAGCTGCTCATCTTTCACGTTGGTTGCGCTCAGAACACTTTTTACTTGTGAAGCAGTGTTCGATTTCGCTCCGAGAGCTACCAGACCCAGAGACGTGGCCACCACCACAGGGGAAATCAGGATGTTCTCCAGGTCCTTCTCCTTTGCCATGTTGTGATACAGGTTGAAGGCCAAATTGGCGCTGTTGTCGGCCAGGGTGGTGGCATGACTGCTGAGGTTTTTGTTTGCACTGATGGTGCCCAGTAGGCACAGGAGAACCACGTATGACAGCAACATGGTGTTTTTACAGCCTGTGGAGAAGTATGAAAAATTATGATAATCTTAGAAGTTTTTAAAGATTTCAGTAGACATAAAATCATTTCATCTGTGAAGAACTGTACTGTGTCTATAATCCAAACCGCCACAGAACTGAGTTGTGCCAAGATACATTAAACCAGAGGCCTTTAATGAAGGGTCTGCTATACAAGAAGACATAACTGTTACGATACTGCCACGTGTGCAGTTGTAGCTTAAAAAATGAAAAATGTATGAACTCAAGAAGAGTATGGCAAGTGTTACACGATGTACAGTAGACGTGGTTGCTTTAAAATAATCTATTTGTGTGTAAATTTGATTAGAATGTTTACATTTATGTGTAGACATCTGATAATATTGACTATTGACACTTGGTAAATTTGAGTTTAGTTTGTGACAAACTTGAGGGTTTTTTTTAGGTTTTAAAACTTTGAGGTTTATCTAAAACACTAAAAGGGACATGTGTGAGATTTCTCTTTTGGGGGACCTGGATTTGAGAAATAAAAGCAACAAGAATGAGTTTTTCTTCAAAAGTTCTATTAATTTACTCTTATTGGTATTTGGAAGCAATACATCAAATATGAAGATCTTATACACTTCCAATCTACTAAAATTGTGAATAGAGTCCAACATATCTTTTAAAATCAAGATGTATTCTTAAATGCTTAAACTGACTTCTGTTGACAAAAAATAACATATCTTTAAAACTAAGTTCTATTTTTTTAAAATTAATGACTTCAAGAAGGCTGAAACTTCAAGAATCTAAATTAAACATGATAAAATAAAAATTTTGCTACTCTTAGACAAAGGGAATCAGCCTTGAAGATATAAACATTGTATAATTTGTCATGCTTTTATTCTAAATTAACTACTTCCATTTGAATCTGTGTAAAAATACAGAAAAAGACACTTTTCAATCTTGTCATTTGTCAGATGGCCAGTTTTTAGAAATTCATTCTGAATGTCTTTGCATGAAGGAATGCCATTTGCAGTCCCAGGTCTTATAACTAACAGCCAGTCAGCACTGCCAGGATGGCAGGAAGTTCCAACATGACTGTGGGAAGATGTCGACTCCAGGCATTTTCCCCACCCATCTGCCTCTGAACAGCCAATAAAACTCAGCTTTAAAATGCATTTTACCCCTCACCCCTCTCTGAATGACCCGTTTAACCATCCATGAACAGTCACTAACAGGGCGAATCAACAGAGCAAAAACCAGAGTCAAACTTTTACAGTTTTGCAAAATAAAGAGGAAGGCCTTTAACATCTTGAGTTCATCTTGAGATCTTTAACTGACAGTTAAACAAAAAGCATTTACTGTTAGAAAAGCCTTAACACAGGATTTGCATTAAAGTTAGTAAATATGTCCAGTTTAAAAATCATCTATTTCACATTCCACGTATATAAAACATCTTTTCATTTTCCAGCACATGATAACATTTTAGTCTCCTTTGATTCACTGGATGCTGCAAGATCAATGCGATTGCACATCTGTAACGGCTGTAACTCACCTCTCACAGCTCCTGAAACCATCCACAACCCGTCTGCCGGCTTCCCTCGCCAACAAATCCTTCACGTACACTTTATAGGCTGGAAAAGAAACTTCTGGAAGTTGGGAAAGGAGTAATATAAAGATTCTGCTTTGTTTGAGACCTCCCCTAGATCCAGTTACTGCTGCTGAAACTGGACACTCCTCCAGGTCCTAAAGACAGCTGGAGCTGACCCCTTTACTGTCCAACACAATGACTCTGAAATGCTTTCATGAAAGAAAAGAGATCAATATGATTGAGAAGTGTTGATTTTACAGCACTAGATTTTAAATTCTTACATATTGTTTATTTAAAACTGATTTGTTGATGGTAGTGGTTTGAGAAGACTGCAACATATTTTGTAAAATATTATTTATTATTATAGAATCATATTAAATACAATTTAAAATGAGATTACAATTGTAAGTTTTGAGGTTGGGAGGTTCCTTACACCCCGCTTCATATCTTCGTCTCTCTTCTGTATGCCACGTTTGTTATGGATCTTGTCTGGGCCTGCAGGCAGACAGCAGACAAAACAGAACCTGCATTGTGTGTCTGTCATGAAGCATGCAGAACATTATATAAAATCATGAAAATACAGTTTGGGAATGTACAGAACTGAACAATACTTTAAATAAATTATAGTAGAGTACCAGGAATCATGAAGACAAAGGAACCACATTCCACAAAAAAATGAGAATATAAAGAATAACGACAAATTATATTTTTTAGGTCTATTTCTAAAAATAAGTGAAGTGGATGTTTAAAAACCCTTTTTCTTCCTAAAATTTTGTGCTAAAAATTGTCCTTACAAGTCCGGAATTTTAATTATTTTTACATTAGAAAAGTTCTAGTTCCATTTCATATTTAAACACACAATATTACTTCATCATGAGTAAAGCTAGTTTAGCTAATTTAGCAGTTTTTAATCAAAAGTTTTACAGATTTACAAATTGTTTTCAACTTTAGAAACTTAAAATGATATTTAAAAAGTAGTCATAGTTCACTAACCCTGTATCTTCTTTTGTGTTTTGTAGAAGAGAAGGCATGCCGGTTTGAGATGGTTAGAGGGTAAGTAAATGAGTAAATAATGACACGTGCTGTAAAAATCAAGTCAAAACATTTATAAATTACAAAAAGTTAAAATAAAATGGACTTTGATGAATTAAAGTAGAACATACATTGTCTGACGATCAAGTCTTTTTGTGTTTTGAAACAAAGAAATATGTGTCATGATAATCTGGTGAATGCTTAATTGGAACTCCCATAATATGAGTTTAAGAATGTAAAGGCACTAATGCTTAACAGAATACTGTATGTTTGAAAGCTCACGCCTCAGGCCACTGTTTAAACATGAGTGAAAATACAGCTGATGGCAAAGACATTCCACAAGCCATCAGAATGTTGAAAGAATGTTGTTTGACTTACCATTTTTTTTTCTCTAAATCGCTGCTTGGGAGTCTTATTCTATTGTTAAACTTATTAATCCTCATAACTAATGTCTTTAATGGAAAACCATCATTCAAAGCGAACCGACATTTGAAGGTGTATTAATACCAGTATCTTCCCTGAACTTTCATTGGGCTTTTAATATGGATGTTGAAGATAGATGTGCCAATAAAATCGAAAAAAGAAAAGATTTACTTTCTGAACTTGGTTTCTTACATATATGGAGAAGTCATACTGTATGTATAAACAATACGATTGTAAGAAATGACAGGATGCTCTTCCTGTAGTTCCATTCTTTGTAGACCTGTTTACAGCCACATATCCATAAATAACTATTTGCAGGGGTCAGATCGTACAGGCCATAAAAAGACTTCTCAAAATCTGATATTAAATATTGCATTTGTGTTTTGTGTTGTAATGTGAGATATACAAGTTTGAATCCGTCTGCTTAATTGGATATTTGGTAACTCATTCAAATTGATCCATTGGATCAATGCGAAAGCTTAAGTCTTAAGCTTGTAACAAAAGATTTACTGTGTTTTTAAGTGTAACAATTTTCACAAAAGCTTACATCAGTTTCTGTTAGAGTTTATGCATCCCTACCAGGACTTATTTTTCATTTAACGGTGACAAACCATGGTTCACACCAAACTTAGACAACTTCGTCAGGCCAAAGAAGATGCCTACAGGAGCGGGGACAGGAATCTTTTACAATAAGGCCAGGAACAAACTGACAAAGGACATTGGAGTGGCTAAGAAGAGCAACACCGAAATCCTGGAAAACCAGTTTTCCGCCAACAACCCTGCATCAATGTGAAAAGGCTGAAAGACACAACAAGACACCATCCTCCATCATCGACGCCATATACAGCTTGTTGAAGATTTGAATCTGTTCTATTGTTGATTCAAGACTCCCGACCAGACAAATCACTCAGGCCTTGACTATCTCTCTATTCTGCCAACACCTCCGCACTTAAGATCCGTGATCAATCTGTGTTACACTTTTCACACTGTTCAAGTCGATCAAATAGTCGAATCATCAAAATACATCCAGTCTTCCTCAAATCTCACGTTCAATCCACATATTCACAAACGAAAGCTGCAGTCGCTTGTGCATGCTTGATTTTTGAGTAAAGTTTAATGGTCTGTGCTCTCCGTTTTATGACTAATGTCAATATAGCGGGGAAGTTGAACATACAGGACAAAATATTGAACTTTCATCTTTGTGCCTTTATTAGCAGTGTGACAGTGGACAAATGTAACAAAACAATATAATATCACTGATTTCAATATATATAACGGTATGTATGATATTGCAAATATCATATCATGGGGCAAATCGCCCAGCCATAGTGAGTTGAGTAACGTATTAATTATTCAGTCACAAAGACAAATTCCTCGTGTTTCTAAGAACACCTGACAATAAAGCTTATTCTGATTCTGCGATTGAGGAAATTACATTTTATGTATATTTAGAATAGAATTTAGTAAATCTGATAAACTCAAATTTTTCCATTAAAACTCACCCAAAATATTTGTGTTTATTACAAACATATATTTGGTAGATAAATATTTTTTTATAACATAAACTCAAAAAATATTCTTCAGAAAAAAATGTATTGAATAATTTAATATATATGTAATAATAAGTTAATATAATTGTTTATTTGTGTGATATTTACTAAGCCACATGAAACATTTTGTGTACAGCTGTTATATCACGGGTTCAGATCACTGGAGACCTGCCCAACTATTGTGTGCGTTTCCTTTATAGAGACAGCAAAGGAATTTTACTTGAACACGTGAAAGATGTTATCTGTGTCTTTGTTGATGCAAAGCCAATCTAGAGCAGATAGAATCTCAGTGCCATGGCTGCATATTCGTGTCTGAATATAAAAGGAAGTTGAATACAGGTTTCTCTAATGTCTTGTAAATGGCCTAGAGTCCATTAATTCGACTTCAGTTAATTTAAGTATTGGTCACTTATTCTTAAACCAAAGGAGAAGGAACCACGTAGCCACAGTGAGGACGGTTATCCTCATAGGAAAAACTTTTCAGATTTAATTTAGAATAAATTGAATCAGAGCCCAAATCTTCATAGCAAAACACATCTTTTGATTCTTTTAATTTCTCTCCAAAAAGCTTTTGTTATAAAAGTTGCAAATTGTTTATCTTAGGTCTGATTGTTCAACTTCGAGCAATTGGGGTTTTGGGAGGAAAATAGTGTGAGAGAAGGGTGACCACTTGTGGATAAAATTAAAAATGACACCTTTCACTTTTTTTGGCCCAACATAAGAAATAAAACATTTGGCCATTCTGTAAAGTTTGTGATGATGGTTTCATTTTACATGTTTATTTTTGCACAATATATATATAGGAACACACATTATTTTAAATTAAATAATAGTACAGACAAAAAAATTCTTGTATGCTTGTAACCAAAAAGTTCTGGACGTCGTACCATAGTAAAAAAAATGGAAGTCAATATTGAGATCCTTCTGCTGTCATACATTCTTCAAAATAACCAATTTTGTGTTCAATAGGACATAAACTATAAAAAACTATAACATTTTTCCTACTTTGGTAGTCAATTGGACTCCTGGAGCATTCTTCCAAATATCTTTCTCTCGTTCATCAGACCACAGAAATGTTTATGGACTTGGAACAACTCAAGGGGTAAATGATAACAGTGATTTTTGTTTTCAGGTGATCTATCCCTTTAAGGTGAAGGACAACATTCCTCCAGGTTGATGGAGATTAGAAGGGTGTGATGCGAGTTTGGCACAGAACAGACGCTAATCTGGCACTATCATCCGGGAATAGAAGAAGTGTGTGGTTTGTTTTGGCCATCTGCCGGCTGTCTGGATTATCAGACACTGTCCCTGATAGGGGTGGACACGTCATGAACCTGTCCATCTGTCCAGATACTGGATCTGACCTGAACAGAAGTGTACTATCCCAACCATTTATGTGTCATTGGGAAACATGCATTTCTGAGTCGTCTGCTGTCAGATATGGGCAAATACGTGAAAATGTCAACCTTACCGTGAAAATATCGAGTTTTGACCAAGAGTATTTAGTTTAAGTATAGCACAGATAACAACATTTAATTTTTCAAGTTCCCATGTGAGATCTCTCTCTCAAACTTTTATGGCATTATTTTTGTTGTAGTTTTTTTTTTTACAGGGAAGTAAGAGATATTTTCAGGATCCAAGTTGCAACATTTAGCTCATAAACAAACACATGAAAATATTTGTATTATTATATTTTATAATATAAAGTAATTATATTATGTTCTATACAGACATAACCCTGGCCAGTTATTGGATATTTTTGATTCCTGTTTGTACATTTTAATCCATAAGTCTTAAAAAGTTTGTGGTCTCCCAAAAACTGTGTCAATTTTTTGTCCCATAATGCAAATATTGATATTTTGTGTTATGGACGTGATATTTTGTGTTATGGACATGATATTTTGTGTTATGGACGTGATATTTTGAGTTATGGATGTGATATTTTTGAGTTATAGACGTGATATTTTATGTTATGGAGGTGATATTTTGAGTTATGGAGGTGATATTTTGTGTTATGGACGTGATATTTTGTGTTATGGACGTGATATTTTGTGTTATGGACGTGATATTTTGTGTTATGGACGTGATATTTTGAGCTATGGAGGTGATATTTTGTGTTATGGATGTGATATTTTGAGTTATGGACGTGATATTTTGAGTTATGGACATGATATTTTGAGTTATGGAAGTGATATTTTGAGTTATGGAGGTGATATTTTGAGTTATGGACGTGATATTTTGAGTTATGGATGTGATATTTTGTGCTTTGGACGTGATATTTTGAGCTATGGAGGTGATATTTTGAGTTATGGACGTGACTTTTGAGTTATGGATGTAATATTTTTTGTTATGGAAGTGACATGTTGTGTTACGGAAGTGATATTTTGTGTTACGGAAGTGACATTTTGTGTTAGGATTTTGCGTTATAGAAGTGATATTTTGTGTTATGGAAGTGACATTTTGTGTTATGGACGTGATATTTTAAACATCAGAAATTATCAGTCTATACACACATCTTCTATTTAAAAAAGGTTAAATGAACCCTCGTAATTGGCATAAAAACGCTGAAACAATTCTTTATATTATAAAAAACACCTGTTGATAGTATCTCACAAAATATCACGTCCATAACACCAAATATCACGTCCATATGTCAAAATGTCACGTCCAAAACTCTAAATATCACTTCCATTGGAATTGCTCATATCTTGTAGATGTCTTTAAGATGTTGAAGATTTAAATGAGTGCTGTCATTATGATTTTACACAGCCGTTCAGTAAATGAATGAATCATAAACTATGAAACACGTTTGTTTATCCAGGAGGAATGTTAAAGAAGAGATGGAGAGACACGTGACTCCTCCCACAAGACCAATCGGATGGGTTTATCTGTGTCGAATGTGCCGCTGGATCACAGTCCCGCAAACACAGCGATGAGAAAGTACCTCCGTGTATTTAAACGCTCTTTCCAGACCCGTCGGGGATTGTTACGCGATGTTTTCAGCCATTGACAGTGTTTAATATCGAGTGTTAAGTGTGCAGAAGTGATTTGATGAAAAAACGCGAGATTAAGTAGAGTGTGCACGCGCGCGAGAACTGAGATACCTGCGCTGTTCACCTTGCCACAGAGAAGGTGAGTCTAAATAAACACAACAAACTCAATCATATTAATTATTATTACTTAAAACAAACATTTATTTATGTTTGTATTGTGTTTTACATACTGCACGCAACATTATTGGATACAGTGTTTCCATTGGTTTATTTTGTACGAGAGGGAACGTGAGGTCATCAGATTGTACTTTGTGACGTAATTGTTTACCATCAGTTGTATTTTAAACTTTAGTGACCTCATAAAGTACAATAATTAGCTTTTTTAGGGAAGTTTAGCCTGGTTCTATTGTTTTTAAAGTGTAAAAGGAATGTTTTGGTGGATTTGTTTATTATGTTTTTTATTGTTTTTATCTATTATGGATAAACTTATGTGATTGGCTTTTGGTAACTACTGTTGCTATGGTAAAACCATGGTTAATTTTCATAAAGTTGATTTTTTAAAGTTAGTACTCTAGATAAATATATAACCCGATAAATAGCCGATATATCGGCCAATAAATGTTTTTCTAAGCATGAAACTAAAGGCAAACACATACAGTGAAAAACTTTTTTATTTCAAAACTTCTGAAAAGTTTGAACTGATCTCTGAAATAAAGTAAATTTACATTTTTATTTCCAACTTTTTTTTGCATAAAATCTATTGCTTTACATAAAATAAAACATAAATACAGGGACGATTAAATCCTAAGTGGCCCAAAGCAAAAATGAGAAATGGTTCCAGCAAAAATAATAATAATATATCGGCATTAAGATATCGATTTTATTATTGGATCGATGACCATAATACAAAAAATAGCATTTATTGGCAGATATCGATAGGGCAGGCAGGTATATCGTCCATCACTGTTAAAAAGACATTTTAAAATTCAATAATTAACATTAAATTGTATTTTTTTAATGTGTTGTCTTTTAATGATCAGATGGGATTTGTGTTCTTTAAATAAAGTGATAGTTCACACTAAAATGAAAAATCTGTCATAATTTTTTTTTAATTTTAATTTTAATTTTCCTTCTTGGCTTTAAAACGTACTGACTGTCCTTTACAGAACACAAGAGAAGATATTTTGAAGAAGGTTTGCAACTGGCACCCATTCACCCATGGTTTCGTGGCTATGTGTGCCACTGTTTGCGAAAACATATTCCTTTGTACTTTATGGAAATAAAGAAGTAACACAGGTGTGAAATAATATAGGGATGAATAAATGTTTTCAGACTTTTCATTTTTGATAAAATGATCACTTTCATTTTTTTTATGGTATAGTTAAACCAAAAATATGTCATTATTTGCTTACCTTTGAGTTTTAACAAACCGGTATACATTTATTTATGATGTGAAGTATTTAAAAAAAATGCTTATTACCAACTTCTCAGACCCTATTGACTACCATAGAATGAAAAATACTTTATATTTTTTGTTCAGTTTAACACAAAGTTAGATATTTTGAAAAATGTTGGACAGCCATACGGTCTGGGCACATTGGACTACCATTTTGCTTTGTAACGGTTTGGTTCAAGCATTGATACAAATATCTTTCTCTGTGTTGGAACAACTAGAGTGAGAAATTCACACAGAATTTTTAACTATCCCTTTAAAATGCAGAACCCATAGATCAATGAATAGGCTTGTCAGGTTAGTTGCAAGAATAATTTAACATTGTATATTTTAAATATCCTTTAACACTTGTTTGTAATTTGTGATTACAAAATCTTGTGAAAGCAAAGTTCAAATTCTCTACAGTATGTTTTTGGGAAGTTCTTAAGAGTGGTCCTTGGGAAACGTCCAAGTCAGAAAAAGACTAACAGCAGGCGTATTGGACGTGTTGTTCCCAACCAGATGAAAGAGTGTTGAATGTTGACTTTCATCGGTTCTTAACCAAAAATCTGACTGCAGCCTTAATCATGAAGCATGTCATAGAGTAAAAACATGTCTCCAAAATATCAACTTTTACTCCCGCTGAAGTCATGTTTAATATCCAGGTATGATAGTGTTTTTATCAGATCAGGACTGGTAGAATAGCTCAAGAAGGTGTCTTAACAAAACAGTATTTGAAAAGTGAGAGTGGAGAGATAAATGAGGTTCACATGATCTGGAAAGATCCACAGAGAGCCCACCAATGAAGATGCAACACAAAGGACTCGTTCTCTTCTTGGGAAACCAAACCCTTCTTGATGGCTCCATGGATTATTTCCCACAGAAATTTCCCAAAGTAGTTGTTTTTTTATAGATCTACCCTTCCTTCAAAATGTAAGGGCTGTTCGGATCATGAGTTGTGTGGTGATTAACTGTGTCTGTATTTTAAGACTTTTATAAATCATGTATGAGTCCTGGAATAGAAAAGGCATTCATTTTTTAAAATCTCATTTCATGTCAACTGAAGTAAATGAGATTTTACTCTCAGGACTTGATTGGAAATGAAGTTTGGTGAAAGCGATAGTTCAAAAAACATTCTTACATGATTTACTCAAACTGTAGTCGTTTTAAATCTGTATGAATTTCTTTCTTCAGCAAAACACAAAATTAGATATTTAGATGAAGTTTGGCAACCAAAGTGTGGTGGATGCTATTCGGTTGCCGACATATCTTCTTAATATCCTCCTCTGTCTTCTGCACGTTTTGCATTATTATTGTATCAGTCCAGATATTCGAGTTAAATTTTAGATACTAAAGAGACACAGTAGTAATCTCATAATTGCTCTGGTTTTGAATAATTAACTGTTTAATAATTAAATTATTTTGTTGATAGTATGTTAGCTTCTTTGAACCCAAACACCTCCTATTTGGTATCCGAACAGCGAAGGCACCCATTCACTTTTTTTTGATAGTCACAAAACTCATTTGTCCAACTATAGTAAACTAACCTAATACAAAACATCCAAGTGAGTGTGTGGCAGGTACCAATATTCTTTAAAATATTGTATTTCCTTTTCTCCAGTAGAAGGAAAGTCTGTTTGAAATGACAAGTGGGTGATGAAATCATGACAGAATTTTCATTTTGGGTAAACTACAATTTTAAGGCCCATTTACACCAAGAATAATAACTATAAATATTTTTTATTTTAATTTAATCTGCTACCCCAGCAGGACATCTAGGAACCACCTGTATTTCCACAAACACTTTTTTTAAAGTTGTACCCTTGAACACAGCGAAACCTTTTGTTTATTTAAATATTTCGCATTGATCAAAATGATTCCTGCCTTTGAAGTTATACTGTGGTGTCATTTGAAGCGTGTGGGGCTTTGGTCATTTGAGGAAGGGGTCTGAAGCGTTGCAGGAAGCAGGCAGACAAAAGAAGCTTCCTGTCGCTGGCGATCGTACCTGTTGGGGAAAGTCCGACGAGGCGTGGAAGGGGAAGAGGGGTTGAAATCAGACCTTAAAGGAGGTTGAGAGCTGTGAACTCATTTTACCCTTCTGATGATTGAGAATGCAGCCTTTTGTACCGCTGAAATGCTGTTGAATGGCTCAATGTCATGGAAACAGGCTGAAGCCCCCACGCCAGCGCAGCTGACAAACACACACACAGCTGTTGGACGCACAATTGCAAACAAAACTGCCTCACAAATGTGTATGATAATTAATAAATCTGGTTTTAAGGGAATTTCCATGACATGGAAAAAATTTCATTTACTTGTGCCATTCTATTCTGTTTTAAATTTCTTCTGCAAAACAAAAACATAGATATTATGAAGAATGTTGGTGAACAAACAACACTGAATAACACTGGTTTTCATTGCACAGACACAAAACCACAGAGAAATTTCTCAAAATATCTCTTTTGTGATTTAAGATTAAATAACAGGGGACTTTTTCTTTATCTGTATACATAACACTTGACTGTTGTGAACAAATCCACATCATTTCCACTATCAAACTATATGTAAATATTTTGTTTTCACATCCTCCGAAATTCAAATGACTTGAAACCCAGTACCTACAACGGTCCTGTTGTAGAAAACACAGATGATTTGAATTTGACTTCCAGGTTATGCAAATATTTTTTTTCGATCTAACAAAATACTCTGTATGAACATCAGCTGTGTGTGTTTGTTTGTGCATGCTCTGGCAAGAGATGTAGACAGTCAGATTGGTGTTAACTCACAGAGACAGGGGCATTTTTATAAGGAAGTATGTTTGAAGGAGATAATGGCTTCTTCGGTTTGAACAGGAATTGTCTTTGGGGTGAATCTGTGGGAGATTGGATATGGTGCTGAACCTCCATTGGCCTCTCGTCACCAAGATGCAAAGACTCCAGATGAACATCTCATACTGTATCTTACAACACTGGGAGTTTACAATGTACGGTTGAGCTGTTCGATACCTGAGGGTTATGTGATTGCTGATAATATGTAATATGTAAAATATTTTTATACTGGTTATCGACAAAAAGTCAAATCAAAATTATTTTACCAATGTTGAAATCACTATTATTTATATAATGGCGAAAGGTATGAGCTGAGTTGGTAAAAAAAACGCATTATTAATGAATTAATATGGAAGAAAATTTGAACATAATTTTCACCTCCATGACAAATAACAAAAATAAAAAGTTTAAAGTAATTTAAAACTGAAAGCAGCACAAGAATTGTTTTACATTGTTTTCATAAGTGTTGGATACCAAAGTTAAAATTGAAATTGATTATGATTAATTGCACAGCCTTTGTTTCAATATTTGCTTAAAGGAGCAATTTGGAGATTTTAGTGCCAACCGCTAATTCCCCTAAGCACCTCTCCAAAAGCACTACACTGTACCAAATATAATGTGGCTTAGTAAATATCACAAAAAAAGTTATATTAACTTTTTAATTTATTTTTTATTTTGGTGGAAAATATTAAAATATTCAAGGTCCAACAGTTAATTCCTCTTAAATTTGTATATAATGTATGTATATTTTTTATTATTTAAATTATTATATTTGTCATTTAAAACACATTTTTTGGTGAATTCTAAAATAAACATTTGGGTTAATAACAAACATTTAATCTGAATATTTACTGAATTTCAAAGCTCTTAAATGTACTCCTTTTTTTCTGTTTATTGTTTTAAGTTAAACCAGAGTCACAGTTTTTTGAGTATACATTGGCTGACACATAACAAAGTTATGTTTTCGTTTCTTTTGATGAGACTCGTTCTTCTGTCTGCTTAGGCAACTTTAGAAACATGGGATGCGAATTCTGTGAACCCTACAAGAACCAGTGCATGTGACCAGGAGTTTTAATAGCCGATATAGATGAGCTCATAATGGGAAAGGTTCTTGTAGTAACTTGTTTGTCTGTGATTATTAGGATTCTAATGATAAGCTAATGAGTGCTGGTATTGGGGTCAAACCATCTGATTCGGTATTGCTTGGACAGAGATCAGACCAGACGAAAGCCGTTTTAATTACTGTCATTTAAATCTGTTGTTTTCCTTGGAGCATCTGTTGTGTTTACACTTGGTCACTGGTTCACTTCTGGAGTTGTGCGAGTTCAAGCGTTTTTATTGGTCATTTGTGGAAACTGTGATCACACCTTCATCCTCCTCAAGAATTCAGATGAAGATAAATAGATGCTTTGAATTTTACCATTACATAATAAATTACATAATCTGTTTATTCTTTAGTTTATAGATTAAAGACCTTTTGGTATATATTGAGTTTTAGAGTAATAGTTTTTCCAAAAATGAACAGTCATTTACTCATCAAATTTGTTATTTTAAACCTATAAAAGTTTCTTGCTTAACACAAAAGAAGGGGAAAATGATAATAAAATGTTTTGTTTTTTTGTGAACCATAACGTTAAAATATAATGGTGTCTTTATAAAGTGGCTATAAAGTTGCTCTCCTTAATAAATGTTGAAAAATAAAATAAATGATAATCAAAAATAGTTTTTTGGGGAAAATTTACTATAAATTGCATGAATTATGTTATAAGTATGCAAAATAAGTCTGATAATGGGGTCTAAACTATAAACTAAATGATAAAATATTTATTAAAAACATATTTATATTAGTTTTTTTTCTTTGTTGTATTTTTACTTTTAAAGCATAACTCCACCTAATTTGGATTTATTTATTATTATTCTTAACAATTTAAGTAATAATAGAAAAACGTTAGTAAAAAAATATTTTTTACATGGCATTGGTTATTTATTATCAAGTCAAGTTACACATTAAGTCAAGTTACACATCAAGTTAAAAACACACCATCCCCTTTTTTGTTATATATAATGTTGACTTTTTAACCCAGATGTTTCTTTCTTCTCCTTCATGCAGGTTTGTAGCGTGTTAGTGGGATGTCTGAAGCTCAGCTGTGGCCTGACTATGGTGAAACACCAACCCTTGCAGGTCTATGAGAAACAGCTGTGTTTATCCTGCCTGACCGGGATCTACGGCTGCCGCTGGAAACGTTACCAGCGCTCCCATGACCACAGCTCCAAGGTAACGCTGGTATCATCATTTCCTTCACCATTGTGGGAGAATCTATTGTGTAAAAAGCAGATAAAGGCAGACAATTGTTGGTTATCCCATCAATTATTGTGGCTCTGTCAGGGTGGAACATGTAATGTTCTTCACAGGATTTGTTTGTTTTCAAAAATTGTCACACACTTCACGTTACGGATGTAACTCTATTTCTAAATGTTCTAAAATCCATCTTTGGTCAAATGAATTATTTGATTTTTATTCATCTAGAAATCAGTTACAAGGGAAGGCTTTGCTCGCTCGTATTGAATCAAATCCCTTTCTCCTCATCTGTCTGTCCATCAGACAGACGGAAATTCAAGCCAGGGTCTCAGATTCTCAGAGGACGTGTTGTAGGTCAATTTCAATCTGTAGACACACATGGAGATGCTTAGTCAGGTGTGTCTCTTTTTGATTTGCCTATTCAATGTGCGGTGATACCAGACCGATACTGATATTAACAAGCAGAGTTACTCGAGCAGAAATGCCTGTTATTTTAAGCAAGCATCTATTACAGCAAAGAGATCAAATGTTCTTCTGGGAGATTGTAAATCAAGCCTTATCCCAGCTTTACCTAAAGTCTTGTAATATTGATAAAGTTTCAGGTTCAAATAACAGCAGAACTTTAATGAGAATCACTTATATAAATAAAACAGATGATATTCACACGTGCCGCACATTTTATAAAGTATGCCATGTGCTAATATATATTATAACCAAGATTTGTTTTCCCTTTTCTGTTTTTCTTAGAGAAAGAATGCAATTTATTCTCTTTCGACACTTCTTAAAATATAAAATGCTAAGTACTGTATTGTATTTTTGAAGGGATAGTTCACCCAGAAATCAATTAGTTAGACTCTTATTATTGCAAACCTAAATACTGTATATTTCTTTGTTTGAAATGTATAAATCAAAGAAAGATATTTGGAAGAATGCTTGAAACTAATGAGTTCCTACCGTAGTAGGAAAAAAACGATGCTTGTCAAAATTACCCTTGCTACATTCTCTACAACTATGTCTTTCTGTATTTGTGTTCAACAGAACAAAACATTTTGTATTTTTTCCTAATTTGCTTGTCAATGGGGTCCAATAACTGTTTGGTTAAGCATTCTTCAAACAATTTTTCTCTATGTTCAACCTCTTGGACCTGTCTCTGCAGTGACACCTTGTCATTGAGCAATAACTTGTAATTGGCTAGTGTGCGATGTGTCACCACTGTTATCCCCGCCCACTCTATAATTAGTGCAGGGAGATGATCGGATTTAGGGATAACCAGCTGTCAACTGTGCAGAATGAATTAACAAAAGAAGTTTCGATCCAGAACTCAATAATGACATGAGTCAGTCTTTGAGGAAGTCTGAAAACTTAGCATGAGCTCTTTCTAGCTTTTTATCATGAAGATTATAAATATTTTTGAGTTTTGTGAATTAATCCTTATCATGTGATCTTCTACCGAATGTTTTTGTGTTACAATGGCATGTTTTGGATCCTTCTCTGAAAGTGATTCTTAACATGTGAATGATAAGTGTCTCATAATTTACTCACCCTCTTATCATGTCTGTGTTCTGACTTCTGCAGAACACAAAAGAAGATATATTGAAGAATGTTGGTAACTGGTATGCATTCCCCTTCATTTGTTTTGTGTCATAAAAGGCTGCGACTGCTGTTCGGTTACAGACGTGCTTCAAAATATCTTATTTTGTTAAAGAAAGAAAGTCCTACAGGTTGAAATGAATCTTTATGAATCATTTATTTGGTTTCTAATAGGATGATCTATTGTACTTGCATGGATTTGCATACTTCAGTTTGTCCCAAACCCTTTGATTTCTTCTTTGATTTATTTTTTTGAGTAATCTATTTTTCCCTAAATAGTTTTTTATTGTAATGCCTAATCTTTTACATAATCATCGTACTCTGAGCTGAGAAAACAGTGATCTTTACATCAAACTTTACCTTCTTTTTACACTACAATAAAGCTCCATCCCCTCAACTTCCCATATACATAGTGCTATGCCTCCAGGGAAACCATGCATTGTGCCAGACTCTCTCTCTCTCTCTCTCTCTCTGTCTCTCTGTCTCTCTGTCTCTCTCTCTCTCTCTCTGTCTCTCTGTCTCTCTCTCTCTGTCTCTCTGTCTCTCTCTCTCTGTCTTTCTCTCTCTGTCTTTCTCTCTCTGTCTTTCTCTCTCTCTCTCTCTCTCTCTCTCTCTCTCTCTCTCTCTCTCTCTCTCTCTCTCTCTCTCTCTCTCTCTCTCTCTCTCTCTCTCTCTCTCTCTCTCTCTCTCTCTCTCTCTCTCTCTCTCTCTCTCTCTCTCTCTCTCTCTCTCTCTCTCTCTCTCTCTCTCTCTCTCTCTCTCTCTCTCTGTCTGCCTTTCTTTTGGTCTCTTTCTTTCATCACTCTGCTGCATGTGTTTTATTGTCCAAGCAATTAAGTTGGGACTCTGGGTGTTGATGTTTCCATGGTTAAAGAATTTAATTAAGTTGTAGGTATTTTGTTCTTTAACCTTTTAGTTTGTACACTTAATCATAATGCCAGAACATTATTTGGTACTTAAGGAAGTTATTTCCCCCTCCCAGTAACCTTTGAACCTTCTACTATGGGGAACAAGTAATATCAAGTATAATGATGTCATGTTTTGTGTAATACATATTCATATTGGAAAGTGTGTTGAAATGACTTCCTGTTTTTGTTTTTCAGTGGGAATGTGCATGGTTCATCCTCCTCTGCTGTTCATTTCTCCTCCTCCTCAACTGGTCGTACTTCTGGTGGCAAGCTCGTAATGATTACAACGAGTTCAACTGGTGAGTTCAGGTCAGCGTGTGGAGGAACCTCCTGCTGTGATGATGAATTCAGCAGGTCATTAACTCCAGACCCTGCTGCGTGTCCTCGGCACAAATCAACTTGCTTCTTGTCCATTTGATGCTGGAACATGTTATGTGACTTTTCTTAAGATTTAAAGGGATAGTTAAACTCAAAATGAAAATTATCTCATAAATCACTCAACCTCTGGTTTTTCCAAAACGGTATACATTTAAAGAAACTCTCACCTTTTTTGTTAATTGGGACAATCTCCAAATCCTCCCAAGGTAATAATTTGAGTTTAACCGATCTTGTTCTGGGATTATCAATTTTAGCATATATCGTTGAATCCTATTAGACCTATAACATTATGTTAAAAAGTGACAAACACATTTTGATACGTGTTCTATTAAAACTTGACTATTCTGTAGTTATATCCTAAATTATATTTCCTAAACCGACGTAAATGTAAAATTACGATTTTCCAGGCAAATAAGAATAGGAACTTAATACCCATTCCAATGTACTAGTCAAGGATGTTTGCTGCCGTAACATGACCGAAGCAGATGCAGTAATATCATACAGCGCAGTAATATCACACAGCGCCTTTTATTAAAAGAAACCTAGCTCGGAACTAAATTCAAGTGCTTCACATTTAATATACAACCTAAGACAAATATTGAAATTTGTAGTTCATTTTTGTATGCAATGCTATTGGTCTAATTGGATTCAATGAGCTATGCTAAGCCATGCTAAAAGTGACATCACCAGTACAGAAGAACAGCTGAATAGATTTCAAAAGTATGTTTGGGCAGAACTTATTTGAGAATAATGTACGTACTTCACATGAAATAATATCTTATGTTGTGGAAAACAATGAGTTTTTTGTATATGTATTTAAAAAGGGTTGCTACATAATATATAAATAATAAAGGAAACATAGACCTATACCTTAAAGGTGATCCACAAACCATCATAAAACCTGTTGGGCCAGAACGACTTATTCAGATAAGAAAAAATACACTTAAGTTAATAAATAGAATTACTAATTTTGCAATCTTTTTATCCATGTTTACAAAATCTTGCTTAAGTTTTGCGTAAATCTTTAATAAAATCCCAATGATTTATCATATGTCCCAAAAAAAACCTGAAAAGGACCCTAGCATATCGTTACATTTCCCATATGACCACTTTTCAAATAATGTTTCAAGATTTAGTTTGCTGATGTTTTTGCTCTAGCGTGTAAGCAGCTCATGACTGTTTATCTTGCAGGTTGTTATATAACCGTTCGGGTGTTTGGAAGGATGGCACTATCCCTATTCTCAGCACAACACTTACAGGATTTACTTACACTGCATTTTTAATAGTGAGTGCTCTTTACACATGCTTATGTAAAACAGACAGAACAGCCATTTAAACTGTTAATGGCCCTTTGATTAAGGCATTTACATTGTGGTAACTTGAATTAATATAAACTGAAATAATGATGATAAAATTAATATTATGAATCTGTTTGATATATTACAAATACAAAACTGACTCCTGCATGGCAATTCAGTATTTTCTGTATATATTCCAAGTTTTGCCTTTATTATATGTAATAAATATCAAATTATGTACCTTAATTTCAATTTTTATTAATTATATTTATTTTAGACAATATGTATAAAACATTCCTAAAACATTGTAAAATCTCACAGCATGGAAACAACTGAATTAATTTCTCCCTGTATAGGTTCTTGCTCTTTGTCACATATCACTGGGACAGCAGTTGAACTTGTATTGGCTCCATAAGGTGAGATCGTAAATCTGTTATTTGTTTAAAGCCTTTTATTAATCACACTGAGTTTTTTTTTCGTTTCATTTCTTACAGATTGGAGTATTAACTGTTCTGCTCACCACCATCACAGGAGTCGTGTCTATTGAGGATATTTGGCAGGATGAGTGGGACATCGTGATCATTTCTCTCCAGGTTGAGTCTCATTAACTGCTCATGGTGATGTGATATTAAACACTATATTGTGATATTTGATTCTGCTGGTTTAGTTCACAGGTCCGTTCCTTCACATAGCGGCCTTAGCTGTGGTCACAGCATTGGGATGGGTCGTTGCTGGTCACGTGGTACGAGGAGAAAGATCAAGTGAGTTTGAGGTCATTTGTGTGCAAAGTGTGTCGGATCAGGACAAAGATGCAACCGAAGCTGATCATTATTGTATTTGCTGTATTTGTCCAGGACTCCAGACTTTAACTCTGATGGTTTATGTGAGCATGCTTCTGGTTCTGTATCTGGTTCCTCTCTTCATCTCTTCCCCCTGCATCATGGACCGTTCCAAACTCAGTCCTCGTCCTGCTGTCATCGGCCATCGTGGGGCTCCGATGGTGAGAATAACCTAATGGCCGATTTATAGTTCTAGGTCATGACCTATGTGGACTGCAAGCACTGTAATTGGTCTGCTTGAACCACTCCCTTTATGTATAACAAGCTATAACAAGCAAATACAACACATGACTAGCTACTGACAAAAAGTGGCCATTGACCATCCATGCTGACAACAATGCAGAACCATAAATGTCCATGACGGCGGCGTCTACTTGCGAAAGTTACGGAGTAGGACCAATGGATATTATAAATTGACTTGACCCTTATAGGAGTAGCAACCCCTGAAATCTGATTGGCTTTCAGGAATTATGTTCCTGTGGGGATGATAGTTTAGCTCAATTATCTCCATTGTATTTGCATAAGAGCAACACTTACGCTTTAGTCTGATTATGAGATTCTCTCTCTCTTTCAGCTTGCTCCAGAAAACACAATTATGTCCTTTGGCAAAGCTTTGCAACACAAAGTAAGCGGCCTGGAAGCTGATGTTGCCATCAGGTACAACTTCAGATTTTTCTTGTGTATTTTCTTAAAAAGTTGATTTTTTTTTTAAGCAGAGCTTGCAGTGTAACAAGGATGCTACTTAAAAGTCAAATGTTTAAAGGCAACCTTTACAGTCCTTATCTCATTGTTGATTCCAGCTCATATTAACTTTTTATGCCAAAAAATACATATATCAGTTGTTACAAACCCAGAAAATTGACTGGAAAACTACAGTTTCACAGCTATGTCTCTTGATGTTATTAAGAACCTTAATAATGATACCGTTGAGCACTCATATCTTGTTAAGACAATAAAATCCAACATTCAATATAACATAAAATAAGTTAGAAAAATACTACAAAACAGAATAACTAATACATTAATGATTGAAACTAATAACTAAATTTAAACAGTAAAGAATAATAAAAAAGAAATGAAATTGAACACAATATGGATGTCTGTACTCTTAATTCAGAATTTCATCATCTTTAGTTCCTATCAATATAGACATTTATCACGTTTTTCAAAAAAATCTTTGTTTGTTTCTCATGAAAGATAGTCACATTTAAGCTTCAAATGACAAGGAGGTTAATGAATGATGACAGAATGTATTTTTTTGTGACACATCCCAATATTATTTATTGTTACAAAGGATCACTAATTCGGTAAATTCATATTTTAATATCGAATTTAATTTGTCTACTCAGTCTGGATGGAGTTCCCTTCCTGATGAGGGACCGTACGCTTCGCAGGACCACAGATGTGGAAAAAGTGTTTCCTGGCCGTCAAAACAACGACGCCTCGCTCTTTAACTGGACAGAGATCCGTAGTCTTAATACTGGACTTTGGTTCCTCAGGGTAGTTACACACAGCCTGTTTTTTTCACACGTTTATTTTTTCATACTTCTGTGTGTGTAAGATATAATCACATCTGTTTTTTTATTCCTCAGGATGACCCATACTGGACAGCTCAGTTCATGTCAGAGAGAGACCGAAACCGCACGGCCAGTCAGACGGTGTGTAGCCTGGCAGAGCTGCTGCGTCTGGCTGCTCGAACAAACCGTTCTGTGATCTTTAGTTTGAGGCGACCTCCACCTCAGCACCCACGACATCAGCTCTGGGTCAGTGATGTTCTGAAAGTCATCCAGAAATCCAATATTCAACCAGAACAGGTGAGAGCGCCAAAACACACAATGGTCTCACAGACTGAGAACATGTCAACCCTGTAAATGACTGAAAGCTGCATTGGGCAAAACACCTGGCAAACTGAATTGTTGTAAATGCAGCGTGGTGTATTTTGTATTATTTTATCTTTGAGGATGTATGTGTGTGTGTGTATAAAATTTCTAATATTGATATAAATTGGAACAAAGTCGGCCGCTTTTGAACTTTGTAGGATTTTATGATCTATAATTAGAGTACTTTATTAAGTACTTATCACACAAATGTACTTGTAAAGTAGATTGATTTATACTTTGATTTTTTATTAAAAGTAATAAAAAATATAATATTCCACAGATTTTTACGATTGGTAAGTTACCTGGAGGTATAAATGTAAATGTCCATATGAGTTAGTCTATTATAAAAACCTAGTCTTATCTTATATTTACATTACAAATAGATATTGTGATATTCTTTTAAATTATTTTTGTATATACATTCTTTAAACATTATTTAAATTTATAATAATTCATTTATTATTAAATATCTTTTTTTATGCACTGCGAAAGGGATATTATTACCAAGCATTTTTATCTTGTTTTCTAGGATAGAAAAATCTTGAAAAGAAAAATATTAAGCCTTGTTTAGTAAAATTAAATATATACATTTGTTTAGAACACACAAAAACGTTCTAGTGAAGTGAGAAAAGTAAACTTAATAAGTACCTTATTTTATTTAATTTTATTACCTAAAGGTAGATTTTGACCATATTTTGCTCGTTTTAAACATAATTTGACCTAATTCACCTTTTTTATGAAACAAGACTTACATTTGCTCTATAATTTAACTTGATTTAAAAGTGTTTAGAAATATATTTGTACCAATTAAACAAGACAAAAATGCTTGGTAACAATGTCATTTTCTGTACTGTGTACACAAGAGTTGTGTGTATGTGTGTATGTTTAGGTGATGTGGACACCAGACTGGTACAGAGACAAGGTGCGAGCGGCAGCTCCTCTCCTCAAGCAGACATCAGATGAGAAACTTCCAGTGTCTCAGCTGAAGGACAGAGGGATCAGCACATTGACCCTTCACTACAGCCAGACCAAAGCTCATGAGATTAGGTAAACACATTGAGTCTGCGTTGAATATCAACCAAGACGTTTTGCAGTTATTTTCTCTTACCTCATGCCCTGTGTTTGTGTGAGCAGGCAGTTTACCGGCAGTAATGTGAGTGTGAATGTGTATCCAGTGAACGAGCCTTGGCTTTATTCACTCATGTGGTGCAGCGGAGTGCAGTCGGTGTCCTCTGATGCTCCACACATCCTGAAGAAAGTGCCTAAGCCTATCTGGATCATGGTATCATTTTATTTTTAAAACAGCATGAGCGTGTCTAAACAATTTTGTGGATTTATTGATATATAAAAATGTAATGTTATTAAATGCCATCTAGTGTCAGAGTGCTGCTATAACATGTCTTGTTTTTTAGAGTGCAGATGAATATAGCCTGATATGGGTCACCACAGATCTCATCTCTCTAGCGATTGTTATCTGTATATTTATATTTCAAAAGTAAGTTATCATTGTTATTTCTTTATTTTTATACTGAAGTAATAAGGTGGTTTGCTCTGCGTTTGTGGAGGATTTTGCGTGTGCTCGCTCGCTGGATCGCTCTGCTTTTTTCTCTGGCAATTTCTTATTTTCTCACGTCTTTTCTGCGCTCTTTGCATGCCTCTGTCCTGCGCTACATGCTGAAATCGCTCAGTTATCACCTGATCAGGTATTTGGCATTTGCTGGCATGTGCTGTGAGGTCGTTTTGGTTGGTGTGTATCTGTCTGTAGATAAATTTGTTATTCTAATGTTGCTCCCATATGTCTTAAGTTGTCTGTCAGAAGTCACCAAAACTGTATGATATTGGTTCCTCAGGTGGAAGATGAGCGGCATGCGTAGTTACAACCCTGAGCAGATCATGCTGAGCGCTGTGGTCCGCCGGCCAAGTCGGGATGTCCACCACATGAAGGAGAAACTCATTTTCTCAGGTGAGATCTTGCTTACAAGAGTAAACATAAGGCAACAAAATAATCAAATGACAAACACTAATTAATATATACTAGGTTCTGAGAATTATTCAAATAAAACAAATCAGTTTGATCAGTCTTAAAGTGTGATTTAAAAAAATGATAACATTCAACTTCTCTTCATTTATCTTGTTAAATGACAAATTATTTAAAATACACGTTTTAAATGATTTAAAAACACCTTTTCGTCAATTCTAATAGAAATATTACTTAGTCAGATTTATTCTATTTACATTTACCTAATTCAAAGTGTGTATTAAATTTACTTTACAGCTTTTCATTTTTCGTGTAAACTGTTTAACAAAATTACAGTTAGGTTTGTTTGTGTGTATACAATGTTTTAAGATACAGGTTTATCATCTCTGAACCTACTTGCCTGTATCTCAAAATGTTTTGTGCTCATTCCATCTTTTAGAAATCAATAATGGAGTTGGTAGCACAGATGAGCTCTCTGTGTATACTGGAAATGGATTAGATGCATATCCCTGTGACCCTGTGATGCTTACACGTCATGTGACTAAAGAAAAGCCTGGACTTCCTATCTAAAACAATTTATGGAAGGAACATCTGGAGCATCACATCATTATTATTTTAACCTGAGTTTCTCCGATGTTTTTGTTGATTTATAGACACCATGAGGACTCATTTAGGCCTCTGTGCATACACCGTTTCCAATCATCATTATTTCAGTATTCTCTTTTGATGCCTTATGTATAGATTGTTATCCTGTATTTGAAAATGGAGCTGAGTTACTATAGCAGTATGTTCAATATAAAATAGTCAAAAGCAGGTAATAAAACTGTCCTACTGATAAAGATCTCAAACAATGGTGAGGAATAGGGTAAATAGGTTCAGATCTTACAGTTGTATAATTGTTCAGAATCTCCTATGGAAGAGGGCGAGTGTTAAGCTGGAAGAATAATTATTTATTTTATATTTATTTTATTTTTGTAATATTGTTTGCTGATAAATATATATATGATGTAGCTAAAAAATCAGTTTTCCTCTCTACTGTTGTATCATTGTCTTTTTAAGTGATTTAATTTTCAATTAAATGTCGAAATTGTGTTGAGTGTTTTCATTGTTTTCCTGCGTTCAAGTTGGTTTCAGGCTTGCATTTATTGATTTTTCATCTACTACATAAAAAAAGCCACAATAACTATGAAACGTTAAAGTGATAGTTCATCTCATTAAAAAAAGATCTCATTATTTTACTCACGCTCTTATTTCTGCCGAAAACAAAGGATAATTTGAATAATGATGGAAAGAAAACTGTAAGATTTGCTTTGGTTTTGTGTCCATAAAATAGAAGTCAATCGATGTCTTGTGCAGAAAAATAACAAGAGGGTGCGTGAATAATGAAACCGTTTTAATTATGGGGTAAACTATTACTTTAACAACTTTTTAAAAAATAATTTACTATAATAGATAATTTACCAAAAAAACATCCTCCGGTAATTCTTTTGAAGACAACAAAGATATAGTAAAGACATTGGTAATCCAACAAGTATCTCCAATGTATGACCACACAACCACCTAAACATTTTTCGAAATATCTTCTTTTCTATTCCACTGGAAAGAGGAATCATATTGTATCGGTTAGGGTAAATACATGATGAGAGATTTTTTTGGTTTGAGTGCTGTCTCATTTCTGTGTATTATTTTTATGCTTCAATAATTGCTCACTAGATGGCAGCATCGGTTCAAGACTGAAAGGTGTTTGCATAAGATTATTTATGACGTCATACTTGACTCTAATGCACATCTCTTGAAGACTTATAGTTTCAAGTCTGAGTCAGAAAATGTCCAAGTTTGACATATTTTTCTTTGATATTGCATAAAATAATAATTGTTTATTATCATTTACAAGGCAAAGCTTTTATCAGTCCGGCATAATATTTACAGTTTATTTACATCTCACCTGTAATATCTGCTCAAAGCTACTAAATTACACTCAGAAGTCCAAACAGTGTCCCATATGTGAGATTCCACACATGGTCAAACACACTCTTTAATGCTAATTTACAAAGACCCAGTCTCCAGACACACTTGACTTTTGGTCAGCTTGTGTTCTTGCACCAGCTAGATGCAGGTGGGAGGAAAAACACAGCGGTCCGGAGGTGATGTGTGGTTATGGGTTAGCTGTAGGTGGCCTGTGAGAGGCCAACTGGTTTTCTGTGTCCTCTTTACTGTTCTCCGAACAGTCTGATCCGATATAACAGCCAGAATCTCTAGGACAGTCCTTCAGCTCCTCTTTCACTTGTTCAGAGGGAGATTTGGGTTCCTCATTTGTTTGTCCAGGAATCTGATTGTTATCTGTTTATAAAACACAGTTTACAGATTTATGTCTCAGACACACTCATGCAATAATAATGTCATCTGATGACGCATATTTTTCATGGATAACACTGAAGTGCATTCTGAAAAGTATGATGCTATAAAGTTCATGCATTTGTTTATTTCGAGTTTCTGAAGTTTGGCTGCAGATGTGTGACGGATGGGGCTTTACCCGCTTAAACTCATTGCTCAACTTCCTGTTGGTTCTTTCATCACATGCAAGCAACTGGCCAAAATGACATTCACATTCTTCGTTTGCACCATTTTTTTCAAGTGTATATTTTTTCTTTTAATATTTAGATTATAGATTATTTAGATTTAAATTATAAATACATTTCTTAATTCCACAGTTTTAGGGATTGATGTTATAGTTTTGAGCTGATGATTTAAATCAAGTAACTCGTGCTTTTGCAATGACTGTTGCATTTGTGACCCTGCCTGTGAAAACTAAAGTCGAAGGATCCAATTCTAAGAAAGTTTTTGATCTTTGACATGGTCTCTATGTTACATTCTCAAAGAATATTCTTTAGAATGTGTGCAATGATTTTACAATAAAAAATGTGGTCACATTTTATAAGCAACACTATCTACTCATCATATAGAAATCTGCATTCTGTATTAAGTTACCATGGTTATGAAACTGTGATGTGGAAAGAAACTGTAGATTTTTATCTCAGGGAAAACATGTGAAAATGTTTTCGACCTATACTTTCACTACTGTGGCTTTGATGAGGTTTGTTGTTGAGCGCAGGAGCTTCTAAAGCTGTGCGAATACAGCACTGGGGAAATGATCATACACTTTTTATTTTATAAATCAAATGCCAAAAAAAGTCAGCAGCATCATTTATGATCTGTTTCCTGATTGCTACATCTGAACAGAAATGTCACGCACTTCATCAAGAGATAAAAATCTTTGGATGGCTTTAAATGTGTCAAATTTGCCAGGGTTGTGTGCTTTAACACCTACATTCTGTGTCCTGTAGGTTTTCAGCTGCCGCCATCAGTCTGTGTCTGTGTTCAGGGTCAGTCACGTTCAGCTCTATAAGATGCTGCTCCTTAAGATCTCTGAGATCATCCACCGTCTGATAACCGTTTAACAGCAGAGATGAGATGTGCTCCTGCGTTCAAAGTTCAGATTCATGTTAGCAATGATATAACTGTTTCTATTTGTCTCTAGGGATCTGTTAAGTGATAGCACCTCCAGGTTGAGCCTTTCCAGAAATTCCTGCAGGGTTTTGGGTCGAGGTCTTCTGCTCCTCCTGTGAGACCGAATTCTCGGCTGCGGCACACTTTCCTCCACCAGCACATCGACGTAGATGAACTTGAAGCTTCCGACTTTGTTGTTTAACATTCCAGTCCATATTCCCATTGCGGGTTTGCTGATTATATCAATTACATCTCCCACCTAAGACAAGACCAGCAGAATGTCAGGAGTGTGAGTAAGATGTCTAAATAAGAGGTATGAAACACGGGGGTCGTTTTCTTAGCTTTCACCTTAAGTTTGAGAGACTCTGTGTCATATGGACTTGGGACGAAGTCTGTGTGAACCTTTGCTCTCCCGCAGAACTGGCCCGTGTAGGGCACATCTTCTTCTAGACGCAGACTGTCTCTATTACTGTAGCCATCGGAGCTGCTGGTGACACCACCTGATGTGTACAGAAGGCATGAAACACAAACCACAAAGTCTTATACAGTCGAACAGTCCTGAGAACAGTTTGTACCTTGAGCCCTGCTAGATGGTTCTTAATGATTTTATATCACGATTAATAGGAATAAAAAGTAATTGTAAATTTTAAATGAATAGGTGTAGTTTTGCGATACTTTTCTGATGGAATCTTACTGGATGAACTCTGTCCACTGTGCAAACTGAACAAACTCTCGACGGAGTTACTGGATTGGCTGTTGTATTTTGCCAATGCGCTTCCATCACCGGCTTCACCTGACGCAGGCTCCTCCCCCTGCAATAAACACATGCATAAATTAAGTCTGTTTATATGCCGGTAATAAACTAATTATGACTAGAATTGATTTTTGTTAAACAAGAGAGCCCAAGGAACACTTTTTTTCTATTTAGACTAAATGTGACCCATGACCCCACACTTCTGATAGTGTTTCAATGCTGATCGGAAATGGGCTGATGACGATGTAAATTGTGTTTCTTGTTAAGAAGCTGAGGTCACCTTATTTGTGACCTGTCTTCATGTATTTAGATGTGTGTAGACATGATTAACACTTACAAGACATCAGCTATATAAGTAGACACTGAACATGTATATTTACTTGAGTATTTTAAAGAAAAGAGGGGTATCACTTGGGAAGGCCTTCAGACTGTTGGCCTTTCATCGACCACACAACATATCACAGTTCGTTCAAGGGTTAGAATTTGGTACAACACTTTGAACTCACCGTTTCCTCCGACAGTGCTTTAGTATATTTCCTGCCCATCTTTTTACGCATGGTCAGCGAGATATTCTTCATCTTTTTTCCAAGACTGCCGGTTTTACCTGAGTCCACCTCATGTGATTCTGCTTCCACCGGCTGCGAAGACACACATAGTTAAGTCGACATTTTTCACTGTAACTCGCTGATATTTTACTTCTTTAAAAAACATTCACCGGATTATCTTTCTTATCTTCGGCCTTGTCGTGCGTGGGATGCTGCCTGTCAAAAATCCCAAAACTGGTGGAGCGCTGAAAAAAAAAAGAATAAAGTTTCATAAAAATGTACATCATTGATGTGTGTTTACATCTGTATTTCTCTCAATACTGTATTAAAGGGACAGTTCACCAGAAAACAAATTACATAATTTAATCACCCTTTTTTCATTCCAACACTTATATCCAGCAGATATTTTGAAGAACGTGGCTAACCAAACAACCCTGACCTCCACTGCCTTGCATTGTATGGACATAAAACCCACGTAAACATTTCTCGCAATATCTATAACGTTTCACAGAACACATATTTTGGGGTTTAACATGAAACACAATCTATAGAGTAATTTTCCTGTTGAGACAGATAAGCGGTCACAGAACTTGTGTAATTCTGCAACTTCATAACAGTTTTTTTGTGTAACCATCTAAAAAAAATGTGTTACCTTGGGTTTGTTCTTTTGTTTTTCAGAGCTATTGGATGGTTTCCTTTGAAGCATTTTGTCAGACGGGAGTGTAAAGCTACAGTCGAACTTTACTGAACGCAGCCGTGAGACCCTGAAGCAGCTCACGCATGAAGCATCGCCTAAAGTCACTTCCTCAACCGCACAGGATGTGAGTGACTGCTCTGACATCTCCAATCAAAAAGTGTCTCTGAACTGCATTCGATTCTTTTAAATCCCCAGATAAACCCCTAGTCATTTGTGTGTGTTGTTTATCTACGAGTATCATTTGAACCCCCCAAACAAATGCAAATAGAAAAAGTGGTCTCACCAGGTGATCAGGTACATCCAGATCCATGACGGAGTGAGTGATCCATCTCATCTGCGGTTCCCGTTTGTGGGGATCCAGTCGCTGGAAGAGCTCCTCATATCTCTCCCGGTCTGTGTCTCTGGGAAGGGTGAAGTTGAAGTTGTACATGACCTGTTCTCCAGCTGACCTGTGGCAGGTGTGAGTGGACGTGTCCCAGGCTGGAGAATAGATCATGGGACTCCAGGACTCCTGGAGGAGTGGACTCCAGGAAGCTTCTGTTTCTATTTCAGCCTCCTTCCGCTGATGGGGATGATGGGATTGCCGGGGTTGTGGTGTGGGCCCCTTTGTGAGCTTTTTCTCAGGTTTTTTGGTCATGCTGATGCAGGTTATGACGGGACTGTGGTGTTTACTCTCCGATTCTGTCCCCTGACCTAAAATGTAAAGGCTTTATTACTTGACCAACACCAAAACAGTTACCATTGAACTAACTTTGCACCTCTATTGTTTGGGTTGTTCCTTGACTCCTCTATGTCGCATTGTGTTCCCTTCTTTACTCCCACCAGTTTGTGGATTCTCTTCAGCGTGCCATGCCCCTCCTCCTCTCCTTCTGTGCACTTGAGATGAAGGGATATTGAGAAGATCAGAAATGATCTGTACGGCTGACCTTCTTTAAGCGGCCTCCGCCCTCCGCTTTCCGTTGAGGACAAACACTCTCCCTGCTGCTGAGGATTCTGGGTAATACTAGGGCTCTGCTCTCAGCTTTCATTTGAAACCTTGCTCTATATAGCACTCATTCCAAGTCTATCCAAACCTGGAGGATTTACTTTTCTCGGAAGAAGTTATTTGGAAGAATGTCGGCAACCTAACAAAATTGACCCTTATTGACTTTCATTGTATGGACACAAAACCGGACATTTTTCCAAATATCTTATACTGGGTTTGAATGATCTTTCAAACCAATGCAATGGCAAACATGTTGTTTTTATATGAAGCTCACTTTGTCTTGGTGTTTGCCGTCACAGTTTTCTCTGTAAGGATTCCAGGCTTCAAAATTCACACCCTGTAAATAGAAACAAACATGCAATTATTTGGTCTGTAAGAGTATATTTAAATCTCTAATATTAAAAGATTGATCCGAAAAATCAGTGTTGTTTTATCAAACACATATTTTAATGATGGCATGTATGGTTTCGTCTCAGAAATCCATTTACAAGATGTATTAAATTTCTATAGCAGACGTATAAATATACATCTGTAGATATTTCAGGCATTTGTAATGAAGTGATTTGATTAGAGATTAAAAATGACTTAAACAAGAGCTACGTTATGCTCACATCACATTCTCGAACTACAAAAAAGTTAAGCATTAGAAAAACAGACGGAAAAAAAAACACAGGAAGGTTTTTATAAACAGGAAGTGGTTGCGGCTGCCTTAAATGCTCATCGAGGTGATGGATGTGTTCAGCTTTAGCTTGTTCATTAAGTGAAAAAAATGAGTCCTCCTGATTTACCTGAATTGAGGAATCTTTTCCAGTTTTCACAGAGCATACGCTTTCATCTTCTTCCTCCTTTGTGAACGGTTTTGACCGGCATTGATCTTTGAGCGTCACTAGATTAAAACCACAACACAGTTTAGATCAAGGCCTGGATTTATGGTCCTTCAAAACTTAGGATGTCTGGCGATACAAACACGACCATGATCACATTTTAGATGACTGTCACAAAACCAATCTGAGCAGGAATCAAATCTTGTGTTTAACAGGTCTTTTGGGATTGTTTGGTGTCGTCATCAAACTAATCCACTGAGACTGGGCGACACGCACAGATTTCTCTGACCCCTCGCCCACCTTCATTTCTAAAAACACAGACCGTGTCCTCTTAAACTCTGTTACCTGTGTTGGAATCGTTTGTGCTGTGTACCAATGCGTCTTTTTCCTTGTTGGTCGGACAGTGGATGTCATGAGACCCTTTATGATCTGTGAAAAAGAATAACAGCTTATTTTAAGGGCAGAACATAGACTCTAAATATAAATATAGTATTATTTTAAGAGGCTGTTGACAAGTAGGTCAGTAGCACGGGCCGCTGAGTAATAAAAGGCAGAACAGCTTTGATGGGTCAGACAGTAAAAAATCTATTTAGTTTGTTTATTAAGTTCTATTGTTAATCCTGAAACCATTTTCCAAAAAAACAGTGACGCAAAGCTTAATACAGTGCGTACAAACGCTCTTCCACTGATCACTGACCCTCGGATGATGAATTTTGCAAACTTTTGAACTTTGCCATTGTTTTCTTATGTCCAGTATTTTTTGTAGGATTCACATCTGAAAAATATTGTGTTCTTATGTCTCCTTTATTTTATGTGTGATCAATATTGAATTTTTTTATATTTGCTTAAAAATGATGTTTAATGTAAGTACGAACCTGATGCTTCATCTAACGCTGTTATGGCCTGGGACCTTATGTAAAAAAATAATACAAAGCATTAAAAAAAAATATTTTGCAATCAAAACATTTTTACACAGAAAGAATAAATAAACTGAAACAGAGACAATTGATCATTCAAAATGTATAAGGGTGCATTAAAGAGGCATGGAAAAGCATAGATAAAGGGATAGTATGAGGATCTGAAAAAATTTGACATCAACCTAAGATAGGTAAAACCTTGATGACTATTTGTTCTATGAAACTCAAAACATAAAAAAAATTACACTGTATTTTAGGGTTATATGTGAGTCAGTGTTGTTTGGTCATGAACACTCTTCAAAATATCTACTTTTGTATTACGGTTGAAAGAGCAAAGCTGTCAACAGCTACAGATTTTTGTAAAAAACCTTTACCAATCATAACCACTTAAAGCTACAGTGGAGTCGACCCTGACCTCGGTTTAGCAGGTGGGGTTGAACAGTGATTTAATCCATCACACTTGTCCCAATTAATATAATCCTAATCCAGCTCTCTCATTCTCCCATAAAACAGCATACGGGCCATTGTGATCTCATGAAAACCCTGCTGCGCCCAAGAACTTGATTCAAGAGATAAACGGACTGACTGAAGCTGTACTGGATCAGCTCAGAGAAACATATTAATGTTTCACAACGGTAAGATGTTTTTTTAACATTCTGACATGCTGTTGTCTTCTGTAAGTCTGAAGTCTGTGATGAAAACAAACAAGCAACAGATGCAAAAATTCATTTGGAGGGATAAAAACACATCACACATATCAATAACATTAAAAAGCCCAAACATCCAGAACTTACTTTCTCCTTGCTTTCTCCAAGTGTATTTCATTTACACGAAGCTTCTGTAGAGAAATGATATTTGATTATTATGATTCATCTAATAAACCTGATACATCAAATGTTCAAACTTATGCAACATCTCAATCGGATCAAAAGTCATGCAGGATTTAGGTTATTTCCTAATGACTGCGGCCTGCCATTCCCCAAACACGTCAGTCACAGATTATACAGCGTTTACACAGCAAACCAGCACTTTTGCTTATTAATATTCCTTACAAAGTCACATTCAACATAACTATGTCTGATGCCCACATGAATTCACCTGTGCTTCTCTGCATGTGCTCGCACTGGCTGTGGCGATGCAGGGCTCTGAACCTCTCCACACGGCTCTACATTTTGTGGAGGGCATTTTGGGTGACCTGAGAGGGTCTTGGCTCTTCTGGTTGCTCTGGGTGGGCTCATAAAGGCTGTCTGTAGAGCCGTCCTTGAACAAAATTGCATAAGAGATTTTTGCATTGTTTTGAGTGTTGAAGTATTGCAGGGAAATGGTTTAGAGTTTAGTTGCTGGAATTAAACATTCGTTATCCAATCTTGAGTTTTCTGTGAAATTGTAGAGATATTTGTACATGCATACACATTTCTTGTTTTATTTTGATAAATAAGTTGAGCTTGATAGGAAAGGACCAAGTTGTGTTTTTATAACGTTGACTTCCTTACTTAAAGTATGCAATACAGCAACGTATAAAAGGATGTTATGACCTCTCTCATCATTGAAACTAACACAAAACCATTTTTTGAAAATTATTGGTAACTTACACCCATTAACTTGAATTGATTTCGTGTCCATAAAACAGAAGTAAATGTTTGCACAGTTCATTTATCAACTGTCTTCAAAATAACTTCTTTTGTGTTCCGTAAAAAAAGTCGTGCTGTCTTCGAAAAGTCATGAGTATGAGCAGACAATGACAAAATATGTATTTTTGCATTAACTATAAATTTAGAAGAAACCTACAATACTTTTTATTCAAACTTGCAATTTGGGACTCAATTGAATGGAAAATGAATTGAAAGTCTTGATTCAGCAAAACGTAATGGTCGTTCAAGCCCTGCCGAGGTTGTTCTCCTGTTCCTGATCCATGAATAGACTCTTTCCTCTCAGTTGATCCGTGATCTCCTTTAAGGAGCTCTTTATCTCACAGTAATCCCTACCTCACTCAACGTTTCCATACAAGCCTAATGCCAGCCAAATCTTGCCTTTTCACTTTCTGTTTGCCTCTCTCTTTATCTTATGTACACACACACACACACACACACACACACACACACACACACACACACACACACACACACACACACAGACACACACAGACACACACACACACACACACACACACACACACACACACACACACACACACACACACACACACACACACACACAGGGGTTCAAGCAAACTTTTTATGAATTTACACTTTTTAAAGTAAAAACAATCACTAAATGATTATACATGTAAATCCATTTCTTAATGGTACAAATTAAATTTAGAACAAGTAGAATCATGATAATGATCTTTCTTGTTTACTGTCCGAGATACTAATAATATATTTAATCTGATATTAAAATCAATTTTGTGGGTAAATCAATTCATATCACCAACTTCTCATTTATATTAAGCTTCTTCAATAGTTGATAGCATGTTCTGTTTAATAATAAATATAATACCAACTCTTTTTTCTCAGCATATCAATTTAAACAAATGTAAAAACTCTCTTACCAGAGTGAAGCAGAAGAGGTTCATCATCCAACCGTCTTGAGATGTCTTCATGCAGTTTAGGAGATGTGTGCAGTGTGTGTGTGAGTGTCCAGACACAAGAGCGTTGAGATTGAATGGTTGTTGTGCTGTCTGTGGCCTCACAGATTAATGCAAATTGAAAATCCCTTCTGTAATCCAATAGCAACAGTGGGACGTATCTCTCTCTCTTTAACCCTCTCTTACTGTCCAGTCCTGCCTGATGAGCGGCGTATACCCCCAACATTACATAGACAGAACAAACGTGCCATCCACGTGCCTTTGGTGGCACGGGAGGATACAGGTGAGAGATGGACGTCTTTAAGTCAGGACTGTGTGCTTTTATTTGGAAGTTTCAGGGCCACTTTTGGATGCACAACAAGTTTGATTTGGCCTTGTGATATTTAAAGGAAATAGTTCCCCACAAAATTGGAAAATCTGTTGTTCATTTACATATGCTTTTGTCATTTCAAACCTTTATGACTTTTTTCTGCGGAGCACAAAAGAAGATATTGTGAAGAATGTTGAGAACTGGCACCTATTCATTTGCATTGGTTTTGTGTTCTTACAATAAAAGTGAATCTGTGCCTCTGTTTGGTCTTAAAAATATCTCCTTTTATGCCCGCAGAAGAAAAGTCATATAGTTTAAAATGACCAGGGGTTGAGTAAATAAGGACAGAAGTTTAATTTTCTATTTTATAATTTTCTAAATTATGTAAATCAAGCCCCCCCCCCCCCCCCCCCAGTTTTTATAATATTTCATAATGTAGTTACTCCATCTCTTTCTCTGTCTTCAAATCTATTGTTATTAATTTCTGTTTGCTATTTATTAAGTTAATAAATATTGATAAAAAAACTGCCATCCCATTTTGACAATCACCAGCTTTCTATTTATTACAGAACACCTAAAGGTTATGAGACCAGTATGGAGTAAATGACTATGAATTTTTAACTGGATTTTCTTATTTTATTTATAAGTGTGACATAAGTATAAGATCTATTTGCCTGAATGTTTTTATGTCCACTAGATGACGCTGTTGAGTCTAATTTTTCCTTTCACCCTGTCACTATCAAACTGATTTAGGGGAAGTTTTATTTTATAACATGTCTTTTTGCATGTTATGATAGGTGTCTTAAATACAAAAAAAGTGATAAATGTACAAATAATTGACATTTCTATATTCTATATTTTAATCTGCTATCATTTGGAATAAAGGAATGGCCAATATTTATGTTCTATTGATGAATCTCTTTCAGCCCAAATTCACAGACGGGTTAAAAATCACTATAAGGTGTAGTGAGACAGGTGACTGAGATTAGGGCACCTTTAAAGTTTGATGTATGCGCCCTGGCGTGCGATCTCTGAGCCACAGATGATGTGCAAGCCTGCCGTGGCATTGATTTTGTCTGCCCTTGCTCAGAATTCGTAAATTCTTCAGACTGGCTTTGCTTTTTGCACTACCCTGCAGCCTTGACATAGATCTGAACCCAGAAGATGGACGATTCTCTGTTTCTCCAACTCTTAAATTATTTATATCGAATTGTAGTGCATTTTCAAGTGTAAAATGCGAAATATATGCATAAAACAGTAGATAACATGAATTAATGAATGTGAATGAAATGCAATGTTTACACTTCTTAAGAGACACATAATGTGGCCGAGATGTCAGTATTTAGTCTTTCTGATGAATTATTATGTCGTATGGCTGAATATTAATGAAGCAGAAATGGTTTAAGGAGATACAGACCGCGGTTTGATCTGCTCGTGTCACAAAGATTCATGGATGGGAATGAATCGAACTGTCGCTCGTGAGCCGGGCCGGAAGATAGAAAGAAAAAACATCAATCCATCACAAATATTTTTGAGAAACAACATCATCTATCAAGTCAAGGGCATCGCATAGAGTTATTTCTTTTGGAGGGAAAGATTAAGTGAATCGAGGCTTCTGTCCTGATAACCGTTCTAGAGGTGTGTAAGGTGAGCAGAATCCGGCGGGGAGGACCCATCACTCCCCCAGGCACCTCACATGCCTCTGCTAACCTTTGAACCCATGTGTGTTCGGGATCTGAACCCAGAGGTCACGACCTCACGCTCTCCCTTCTGACCCCCTGAATGTTTGACGGCCTTTAGTCAAAAAGTGAAACAGTTTGCCCCCATGTCATGTGACCTTTCGCCCCATCTCGCTCGGGTAAGGTATGAGAGCATGTTGACCTCGTCTGGCCTTCATGAGCTCGGACTTAATAGTCTCACACCAGGATGTTCAAAAAGCACACCAGAAAGAAAATTGACATGTTATGCTTAACTTTAGTTTGTTAAAGCTTTACTTCACCCACATTGAACATTCTGTCATGAATTTCTCAGTGTAGTTGTTGAATAAGTGTAATTGTTTGATTGAACACAGAGAAAGATATTTGGAAGAAGGCAAGTAACAAAATAGCTGTTGAACTCCATTGACTGTCATTGTAGGAAAAGTTGCATTGGTGGTCAAAATTGCCCTAAAAAGTTAATTCCTCAAAATATCTTATTTTATGTTCAACAGAACATTTAAACTATGGTGTAATTATTCCTACAGTGGTAGTTAATGGGACCCTGTAACCGTGCGCAATCTTCCAAATATCTTCAAAGAAATGTACCGGTTTAAGACAATTCAAACATGTGAAAATAAGGACAGAATTTTTATTTTGGGTGAATGCAAAACTAAGTTAGACTAGGTCACATGCATCCTCTCCTCGTGAATTGGACCTTATGTTGATGATAAATACATACTGCGGTTCAGGATCGAAAGTCATATCTAAGTTACAGACTGAAAACACAGTGTGTTGTGTCTCAGGATGGCATGCAGAGTGAGATGTGCATGAGACAGTTGAGGTCACCGTGGCGTCTCTGCCACAGGGTGGGACACCCACGTCATTCCACACACGTGTCAGTCAGCATCATTTGGCCTCGGGTATGCTTTCACCCCCCCAATCACAACAATTGACCTTCGGTATATGATTAGCATTCACACACTTTATGTCATTGCTTGGATTTTAGGATGGACTTTGATGGGTTGTGTTCATGTGTTGGTTGTGTTTGTTGTTGGTTTTGCACTGATATAAGTTTCACAATATCACAACGCATAATAAGCGCTTTACACTGTTAAACGTGTTGAGTTGTCATGGTTAACATGGTCCATTTATTTAAAAACGGAGTTAAGAGGTGTGATGTAGTATTTCTGTGCCCTATACACTCACCTGTGCAGCAAGAAGCTTTGGAAAGGTTCTTTCTAATATTCGGCCTATTTCCGTCAGTGGATCATGAGTTATTTATTAGCCAAGCGCCCATAAAATCCCACCTACGCACCATCAGAGATCACAGAAGAGCATGACCATCAGCATGTTCATTCCATGAGAAGCCCTCGTGAGGAGATTGGTCACGAGCGCTGCTCTCGTTCTGCCCGCAGGAGCTTGAGTTTTTCGGGAGGTAGACGTGAAGCTTTATCAGTCTTCTGTTAATATGAGTAAACCAAAGACTATTTGGAGATACGTGCAACGTGATTCTACACTGCAGGTTTCCAAAGTTAACATGAGATTGACAGAAACTGTGATATCCCTCCTATAATTGTGACCAAATGGAGACTAGTCTCTGTATCCTATTTTGTTTCTTCAGCTTTTCAATGGTGTCCAAAATCATGATCAGATTAACCACATCCAAAACTCAACTATTGAATATAGTGTTTGTACTCACCTTCTTGTCATTTCATACCTGTATGACTTTCTTTGTGCAAAACTCAGAAGAAGAAGGTGGTAACTGAATGTCACTCATTCACTGTTTCTTGGTCACAAACCGGATGGCATTTAATGGGTGGTAGTAACCAACATTCTTTAAAATATCTTCTTTTGTGTTCTCCTTAAAGGGAGAGTAAATAATGACAACATATTTGGGTGAAACATACATTTAATCTATAGCTCTCTTACCGTGTTAGCAATGATCTAATTTTGTCTGTTTTTTAATTTATACATTCATCCAAGTTTTAGTTGTTTGGAATTTGTGTCCGTGGTGTGTATGTGTGCGTTCATGTGCGTGTGTGTGTGCATTTGCAGGTTTCAGTTGGCCATCCAGTGACCCGTGACCTCTGGTGACCCTGAGCTGTGAGCTGCCCTTTCATTCCCAGCAGGCTGGTGACAGTAAGGCTAATTCCAGCGGGTTCAAGCAGGCGCCATAAAACTGCTCCCGTTTAATGATGACAAAGCACTCACGATGCTTGTTCTCCTTTAATTGGTCTATTTTTGCCTGTTGTTTCCTTTTTCACATGAGAGTGACTTCGGGCACATATCTATTTTAAAAACTTGGCACAGTTTTTTAAGGTTATTTATTTCGTTTTATTTTAAGTAGCAATGCGGATTGGGTTTGTACTGTAGGCCGGAGTTTCAAACACAACGGTAATGAGAGCTTTTGTTGTGCAATATGTTCTGTACATCTCTTTGAGTGACACGTCGCAGATTTACACGTTCACATTAGTATCAACTAGAAATCTCAGCAGGGCTATTGCGACAGAAAGTAATAAGGGGAACATTTCCCCCGGTGCACAAACATGGAACCGGCTTCAGTCACTTACTGTTCCTGTAAAGTCAGATGGAAATTAGAACCCATCAGTCAGAGCAGAGGGTCAAATAAGACCCATATTTGGCGTACAATACACTATTCCCTCCGTGTATTATAACTATTGTCTCGCTATTTGATTTTCCTCAGCGGGCCGTTTACGGCCCCATGCTGTGATTGTCTCGGCGTATACTTTAATGGGATTGACTGTTAAACCTGTTTTCTGCTTAAAACAGACCCATTCTTTTGGACACAACGCTGATGTGGGAATTCTGCATCGGTCGCTTGCTGCCAGATTTGGTGTCATCTTTGTAGTGTTGTGTCCTTAAACCCTCAGGGGAACGGACGGCTCATTCTCACCTCTGTGTGACAGTTCAGATTGAATGGAGCAAAAATGATCTGATGAAGAACACACAGAATTTTAAAGACATCTGTGTCATTTGACATTCTCGGGGGAATATATTGTTTTTAAACAGATAAGGATTTACAATGATGCCAGACTTGATATCAGATCTCGTCCAGATTTTTTTATCTCCCCATCCTTGAAATCTGATTGGTTGAAAAAAATATTTTAGACTCTTATTGCTACTGTGCTTTGAAACCTCATTTTTATTTTTATTTTAAATAATTTTTTCATCCTATGATGTCATACTTGACTCTTTTTATACTTTTTATTGGTTTGAATTTTGTTTATTTACAAACTACTTCTTAATTTTATTTCCATTTCCTGAAACATTGGCCTTTGGCCATCAGAGGTTTCAAAAGGACATCAATGGTGTTTAGCATCGTGTCTGTCTCTGAAATCAATACTCAAGGGGACTGTAAAAATGTCTTGCATTTCCAACACCTCATAAAATTCCTGCTTCTTTCCCCCTTTTCCTGAATCGCCTCCGGTTTTTCCGCTTCGTTTGGTGCAGGAGCTTGAAGCCAGAAAGATTTCAGAAGCACGGTCTTAGTTAAGATGTCAACGATGCGTGTGCTTTCTCAAGGTCGGCATCCCCTAATAAGAATTCACCCGGGATCGCTATTATTATCGGCTAACAACCAAACGGCTGAGGAAAAAAGTAATTATTCCCAGGCATGCCATAGATAAAGGTTCTCATTGTGAAGGCATAGGTGTTGATTTCCCAGAATATCTTTTTGTTTGCTTCCTTCAAGAGTTAATTGCACTTCACGCTGTCGGACATCTAGCGCTAGTTAAAAATCATGAGATACCCTTCAGATATAACAAGCTCTACTGTGGGTTTCTGGGCAACATCCATGTTAAATGCCCTCGGTGGGATCCCTAATAACTGTTCAGGCTCAGGCGGCCGGACCTTGGACGTGCTGTAAAACCGGAGCCATCACTCTAGGTCTGATGTGGAGGTCAGTGCCAGCAAAGCCAAAAGGGCACATCAATTTTTACAGTTCTCCTGAGGACGGACAGGTTTCTCCATCACCTTTACGTGTGGGCCGAGCTCAAGGCTGGTTTTATTTTATGTCAGATCAGAAGTGCAAACCGAGAAAAATTCAGTTTTGTGAATTGAATGCCTGGGATGGCGGATGCAGCATATGTACAGTATTTATTCAGGTACGTATGGAGCTTGGTCGGATTTTATTCAATGGGTTTATTCAGATTATTCACTTTTCACAATGGGGAACAACAGTTTGACATTCTTCAAAATCTCTTCTCGTGTGTTTTGCTGATAAAAATAATGTCATACATGTTTTAAATGTCAAGAGGGTGAATAAATGATGACAGAAGTTTCATTTTTGGATGAACAAACCCTTAAATGGAATTCAAAGTTTCTAATTTTTCACATTTTTTATTAGACAAATCATTCAGAGCAATTAAAATTTCTTGTAAAGGTGATTATTATAACATTCACATATTAATTACTCGTCTACGCTTGGTTAATCTTTTTCACATTTTTCTTCATTTTGCAAATAACTGAAGTGTATACAATAAGTGCACGGGTGTAGGAGCTCAGCTCGAATATCAGACTTTATTTGTTGGTGCCCTACTTCCCAGCGCCGGAATTTTGCAAAAAGTTAAAAGTGGCAGGCAATCCTTCTGCTTTCTTTTTGGCAGCACAAGGACAAAGCGATGGCTCAGACAGCTTCAGGGGACAGCCGAGCTGCAGAGAGATAAGCGAACAAACAGTGCTGAAGAAGAGGACGACGAAGACGGAGAGAGAGTTGTCAAAGACCAGGGTGACCCTGAGCAGCGCGGAAACCTCTCCTGCCAAAATCCAGAGTCAGGAAACCAGGCCACCTTGTAATCTTAGTTCGGTGCAATCTTGCACAGTGTCAAATCCATTCCGGCAACTACGGACACGCTTACATTTCTAGAGATTGTCTTTGAAAAGCCATCTGGATTAAAACACCTACATCTATCCTGAACAAAGTCTAAATATTTCCTCCAGACTATCTGATATTCATGCTTTGTTTACATTTTGCATTGTAACATTTGTCAAAGTGATTAACAGTGCATTTGACTCACTTTATGTTTCACCAGCGTATGATTTCCCTGAGAATTCGACCCAGCTGTCCACACTGTATGTGAGCTCATGGCCCTAAGCGCAGTTTCCATGTAAACAAGCAGCAATGAGATATTACATTTATGCAAAATCCTTACATAAAACTTTAATTGAAATTGATGTATGATGTTCCACTAGCTCAAACTGGTTTATTGCCGTATAACATAGAACAGGTGATGTTTCAGCCAGCAAACGTATTACATCATCATCTACGCTTTCTTAAAAGCAGCGTCCACTACCCTCCGCTTGACAGCATGCGTGACCTCTCACATGGGTCTTTGTTAGTACAGTGCCTAGAGAATACAGCCATTTGCATTTTACAATTGTTTAACAAATAGCCACCCGTGGCAGGCTATTATCTCCCACTGTGACCCCAACACTCATAAACACACACACAGCTGTGGTCTGACACACAGGGGTTATTCCCAGTAACACAGGATACAAGCCAGAGACACACAAGTGCTAGAAATGAAACTTATTAACTAAATCGGTAGTTCCCTTAAGCAAAAGAAGTTATTTTGAAGAAAAATCGCTACTGAAAAGCAGTGGCACCTTTTCACTGCTTGTGTGTGAATGAATGTATCCTGAACATTCTCCAAAATATCTTCTTCTGCGCTCTGCGGAAGATAAAATCACACAATTTTAAATGTCAAAATGATGGCATCATTTTTGTTTTTGTTTGAACCAGCACTTCAGACAGACAGACACTGGTTTGGTAATGGTTTATGTAAATGAATGGTTTTGTCTCATTTAACTTAATTTTACTCTTCTGCTTCAGACCACAAGAGTTCAGGAAAATGAAGTGAGGAAGTTTAAATGAGTCGCGACTTCATTTTCCATAACTCATTAGAGGGAATTCAAATGTGTCACAGGGGCTCAAAAACCAAAAGCAGGGTGGGGTTCTTCTCTTAGTGCAGAGAAAATACGCAATATTTTACAGATGACGCTATTAAATGAGTAAAAACTTACAGTCATTGACTACAAAATACGATCATTTGTTCTTCCTCAAAAACGTTGGCATTCACTATGCATAGACACAAAACCAATGCAAGTGAATTGGTACCAGTTGCCAACATTCTTCAAAATATCTTCTTTCCTTTTGTGCAGAGGAGAGACAAGCGAAATTAATTTTAAGTAACCTTTTTGTTAAAATAAAATAAAATTACGAAAAGCCTTATGGATAACCCTGAAGAGATGTTCTTAAAGGACCCTGTATGATGTTAAAGTTGAGATTGTCAGAGTTAATGATGATGGGGCTAATCTGAGCCCGTAGTTGTCTATGACTTTCAGTTTTTGGACAGTTTTATTGCAGTTGTTTCCCTAGCTTCCCGTGGAAGTCTCTGTACAGCTGACATTGGGCGGTCTGAGAACCGACAGAACGGCTGCGAGATAATCTGAGTCAAGAGTTGGCTGTTAAGAAAATGCTCCGAGCATTAAGGTCTATGTTTGGGGATAACAGAAAATGTCCTGCTGCGCTGGGAGATTCCCTCCAGGCCAGAATAGGTCGCAGCTGTGGAGAACATTGCCGGTGTTGTTGAGACATGAGAAGTCAGCGTATGTGTGTGCGTGTGTAAAAGTTCACTCTGTTTGTGCTAAAGCAGCCCATGCGTGAAATGGAACTCAGGTAAGCACAGGGCCTGCGGCTGTCGCACGGCTTTCAGAGCCATTTTACTCCGGTGCATTGATTTTTGTTGCTCAAGGCTGGCAGAAAGATTGAGCTGGATAACAGAGCTGTGAGGTTTGACAGGTTCAAGTCAACACGAAACAGCATTGAACAGTTGAATTTTACTAGGGATTAGGTTTAGTTTACCCAATGTGAAAATGTTTGTCACCATTTGTTCACCCTCGAAATGTTAGAAACCTGTACACATTTCTTTGTTGGGATGAATGAAAGTTTAAGACAAGGTCAGTTCATGACTTCCGTTGCAGTCTTTTGACCTATCAAATTATGACCTATCTTTTTTGTGTGAACTGTTGTCCTTTAATAATAGCAAGACTGAAAATAAAATTATTTAGAAATGAATTCAAGAAAAAAAATTGATTGTTCTCTTGTTTGTGTTTCGTAGCAAAATGCAGCTAGACCGGAAGTTTAAAGTTGATTGTTGGACAACTGCTCATCCACAAAAAAGAGGGCCACGTTTCTCATGATTTTGGGATTTTTGCATTATTTAACTGCGATTTTAAACCTGTGTGACTACCATTCTTCCACGGAACAAAACAAAAGATATTTTGAAGGATTGTGACATCAGTCCCCCATTTACTTGCATTGCTTGAATGACAGAATGGGTGCCCCTGCTGCTTAGTTACCAACTTTCTTCAAAATAACTTCTTTTGTGTTCTGCAGAACAAAATAATGCACATTTAGAGGCCATGGCTATGCTTGCACCTCCCGTCTTTTGCCGCGCTTCTTTCATTATTTAAAAGAAATTGATTCTTACATGCAGCACCACTTGTCAATATCGCAGAAAAGGCAGGGTCCGGGTCCCTGGGTTTTTTCTCGAGCCCCTCGCGTTTTAGATATTGCTTTTTAACAAAACCCTTTCATTTTCCACACGCAGGGTCATTCTGTGTAAAACACCTTATTGATGTTAATAATCACAAATGTTAGTTTTTAGTCTAACTGTACTGTTAACACAATTAAGTTGATGTCAGTTGAAAAAAAACGGACTTTAGATGCAGACATTATTTTACATATTGAAGGATTAAAATGAATGAGTCAAATGAAATCCTGCGCAAAAAGACAGAGAGCATGTAAATACAATGGGTTTTGCATGCTATGCAATCATGAATGCATTTCCTTTTGACAAAAAAGCCTGTTGACATTCAGTTTTCTCATCTGTAGCATTATAAAGTATAACATAGAGCAAAATGAGGATATGCGCGCCATCTTGACCTCGTCCGTGAGACCTGCAGGTTGTGTCGGGCAGCAAAGCATTGTGGGAACTCAGAATAATAAGTGATAAGTTCTGATCAATGAGAGCCACCACACTGTTAGTAGCAAAATCAATACAGTTTTCTTTCCTATTACAAAAGACTGCCATGTTGCAAATGAGCTTTGAAACAGTTGTTGAATCAAAGGAAACTGCAGACGCTTGCCTTAATAAAAAGGTCACTGACCTCTGTTATGTCTGGCAGTATACAGATCGCTCATTATGGTCACTACAGACTACTCAATGTGCATCGACTGATACTATATTTGTGCTCAAAATAAAAATGACTTATAAGCAGGTCAAGAGAACGTGACACAAGAAGACTAGAGAGAATAAGACATTCTATAAACTATTACAATTTGATAAAAGATTAATATATAATCATATACTATTATAAATAGAGTTTGTTACATTTCCAATCTCTGAAGTCCATTCAAGGTGAGATATTGAAATAATATATTTAGATTCAGCTTCTCGCATTTCAAATCTAAATCAAAGGAAATATCAGCGTGTCAGTGAGCACATGAATCAAAGAGCAGTCAGAGAGTTCATCTCACCATGAGAGGCCGTTCTCCAGCTGAGCGACCTTTAACGCACGCCCCTCGACGAGTCTGGATCAGTTTCCCGGAGGACATCCATCAGGAGTCTTTGTACAGTGAGTTTATAAGGCTCGGATGAGAACGGCTGTCAGCGGGGTCAGACAATACTAGACAATTTACAACAATCGATAGTTAAACCTCTTGAAAGGCCTTGAGAATGTAAACTGTCCGTTATGACATCTCAATTCATCTCACGAACCCCGCTGCGTCTCTTTCTCACTCTTCCATTGTTCTTTGGGGCTTTCTCTCGAAGCAGCACCTCAAAGTGCCAAAACCGGCTCTAATAGGACTCATAGCTTTCCGCCGTGATTACGTGTGACAGCTTGGTCAGGAATTAGCCCCAGTTTCACCCCAGTAAGACGAACGGAGACGCTCTTCTGACCCCCCGAAAGAAGCCGGGCCGAACGGAACCGGGGCCTTATGCGCCCCGGATGTGGCATATTCTGTTTGACAGACGTTTTAACCTTCTTGACAATAAAACAAGAATAGAGAAAACGTGTGAGAGAGGAAGACAGAGCGGTGTTTGACAGCTCCTTGAGGAATCTTATGCTTTATTATCTTTGGCAGGCCGTATTGGTCGTGCTAATGAAGTGAACGTTTCGCCGGCCTCCTTTACCAAACACATAATGAACCAAAGGGAAAAGTGCAACCTTGAGCTTGTCACCTGCAAACCAGCTGGCATGCTCTCCGCCTGCAGGAAGCAACCTTCCTGAGGTCAATAAACTAAATAATTCACAAAGGTTGAGCTGAGCGTACAGCAATTCTTGTATCCTTTGTCGGCTAGCTAGCTTTGGTGAGTGGATATTTGGCGAAACAAAACATATGGTTTTTCCCTTCTCACGCTCCGAGACGAATCCCTCATACGCCTCATGAATTATTCAAATGTTACATTGATGCGATAGGAAACGCATTTGACGCAGGCCTTTATGGATGATGTGCGAACGCACGCTTCCAAAATTTTGGCAGGGGTGTGATGCCGTTTTTGGCACAACGGTCATGCCGGCGATTTACGATCATTTGAGATGTCCGCCTACAGCTGCACACCCACCTCTATTTGCATGACGTAAGAGTGTCAAAACTTAGTGTTTAAAGGTCATGGTTATGAATGGAAACATCAAGAGTGTCAGCCACAAACATGCATGCCAGAAACACACGGTAGGACTGAAAATACTCACTGATGTTTACTGCCAAATATTGATAGGAGCCAATAGTTGACAGGGAAGTAAATTACATACAGGATTTCCTCATGTTGAGAAACTTTATGTCATGTTGCTGTGAAGCAAAGAAAACATACAACTCCTTTATTAATGGAGAAATATTTGTCCTTTTTTATCATACATCAAATTATATTCACTTGCATTGTAAACCTTGTGGAAACCCTCAGTTGTTTTTGCACAATTTTAACTTATAAACATTTAAGCTTGTGAAGATAATAAAAACCTGTACAATTCTAAAAATAATAAAAATAAAATAAAAATATGTATTTTTTCATTTTTAAAGGTCTTGACAATTTTGTAAAGTTTCCCTCGAAAATATAAAAAAGACTTTTAAGCTTCCAAGACTTTCGTTTGAAAGTGTTGTGTTACTTTAACCTCTTTAATGTCAGGTGAAAAAAAAATTTTTGCAGTCGCATTTAAAATATTTCCACATTTTCCCCAATTTTTCTGTTTTTGGATTGTCGTCTTACTCTATTGGCAAAAATGCTTTTCTTGTTTTATTAAAAACATCATTAAAAGTTCTTAAAAGCAAGACATAAAATCTTCTTTGAGGTTTATTAAATAACACAAGGTATTTTGATGTAAATACATCTAATGTTAAAGATAAAAATAAGAAAATTATGGAAAATAAGTGTACAAGTATGTGATTGAAATATAATTGTCTCATTCCAATCTGTTCATATCCCTGCTGTCTGTGTAAAACATTATATCTCCATATTTTCATGTTTTGCCAAAACAACATTATTTATTCAGTATTCACAATTTTCTCCATCTTCTGAAAAACTGGGAGTTTGGATATTAAAGATTTCAGAAGGAAAACAAATGATATGTTCTGTAATATTATGATAGATTCGGCCCGGCGAACCCCTGCAGATATAGTTTGTCTGTAGATTAGTAATATTCTCAGTACTCCATATGGCCGTGGGACTCCCCAAAGACTAAATATGTTTACCTTCCCTTGTGCAAGGTATGTCAGGACTTACACATCCATATGACCAGGCCAGTCTTATTTACAGTCTGGATGATTAATTCACAGCTCACAGGTGTTTATTAAATGAATTCAGATGTGCTCATGCAGTATGCGTCAGAATGGTCTCAGCATTTCCTCTGGCCTGGTGCCATTTTCTATTCATCCGCTGCATAACTGATGTCTCAAAGCTGATGATTCAGCGGGATTTCACAGGAGATGCAGATGTTTTGTGGCTATGTGCACCTGGCTACAGGACTTCCCGTCGCTGTGGAGTCCTGGATCCCACGTGCAGTTAAGCTGTGTTTGAGTGGGTCCCATAGCCAGATGTTTACAGAAGAACTGCTCAAGTTCTTAAGAGGATCTGGGAAGCTGTATGAAGAGTAAGTCTCATAAAACCTGATGTCTAAGGAGAGAGTAACCGGAAAAAGATGAAGATGTGTGTATCCAGTCCGATCTCACAGGAATTTGGCCAGTTTTTTTGGATTTGACAACATATATCGCATAAACATGTGCTTGAAAGAAAGTCCTACTTCAGATTTAGTAGATGTAACAAAAAATGCAAAACGCAATTTGTGATTGCATAAATTCACAATTTATATTGCGTGAAAATATTTGTAAATGAAGTATGTATTGACTTGAGACTGGATTAAGTTGTGACTTTGTCAAATAAAAAAATTAAACAATACGTAATCGGCACAGTTCACTGTAACATTTCTGGTGTAATAATTTGTATTACTATTTTATATTTAATTGATTTTTTATGAATTTTTTTATTTTATATATGATTCAAACACCAAACAAAAAAATTTGAAGCTGAAAACAAAGAGAAAATTAAAATGTATTAATGTTTATTAATAATGTTTATTAAATAGGGTCTTTCATGGCTTTAAATATGTTTACACTTACATTTATAATTCATGTATATATATCTATTATCTCAGAAGCAAGAATGTGATGCAGGTTTGGAACAACATAAGGGTGAATGGTGAGCGGGCTACAGGAAATGTCAACAGATTTTTCCATTTTGGGTGAAGAATCCTTTTAAAGACAGAAGAGATACGGCGAGATAAACAGCTCGAGAGAGCAAGAGTGTGAGGGGCGGGTGCGATTTTCCCCGTGTGAAGGACAAAGTCAGTGACCCGCAGATTATTCAGAGGAGATTGTGTTTCAGGCCCATCTCAAGGTCAGTCTGAATATTTTATCTCTCTGCTCTCCATAATTTGCTTTCAGCTGCTGGGAACTGTTTAATCACAGCCCGCCGTGTGGAGGTTGAGAGGAGGTCATTCTTACATCAACATTTGATCTGTTCGCTCTAAAGCGGCATAAATTACGGAGGAGTTACAAACTCTTCTTCTTAAAATATTTGCATTAGAGCAGATGTCTGGCATTTTCCGTGTAAGCTTACGTCACAGATTTTTCAAAGAGCTGTAGACAGCGTGTTAAAGGTCCAAGGGCATCGCTTTCACACTATGAAGGGTCACGGTTTCTATTGACCGGAGTGGGAGGTTGATGTCTCTCATTTAAACTCCATTTGTATCTGTCCTGTCAATGCATTACACCTCAGATGATCTAGTTAATGATCTGTAATATTATCTAGATTTTTTTAATCTATAGGCCACACAATGTCATGAGGCATCCAGTCTATGTATATATGTGTGAAGGCTGTATAACATCACCCTGACCATTTCCATAACACTGCGATATGTGTGTAGTCAGCATCCATTGATCCGCAATGCCGTGCGCTGAGTGATTTTCCCGGAGTGGATCAGCGCTCCGCCTGCGAGTGTCTCCGAGGAAACAGATATACAGCAGGGACTGCAGGGTTGTAGAAGTGTACGAGTGCCTCCGTACCTACATTACACTCCAAGAAAAACATGCAATGCAGTTCTGAGCAACATTTTTAAAGGGGTCCATCTAAAACCTCCTTGTCATTTCAAACATGTATTAATTTATTTCAATTTAATTTCAGAACACGGGAGACAATATTTTAAAAACTCTTTTAACAGTGGTCCCCATTTACTTTTAATTCTATAGAAATAACAAAAATGCTAGTCAATGGTGAACAATCATTATTCAACTTTTTTGATCATTCTTCAAAATATCTTGTTCAACCCGAGTTTAAAAAACGTTTCCATTTCATTTGGGAGTCTAAAGGGAGTGGTTCTTGAAATTTTTTCTTTAAAATCGGTCACCACCTTATCCTCATTTCATACTTGTTTGACTTTTTTGTCAGCAGAGCAGAAGATATTTTGAAGAGTGTCTGTTAGCAAACAACAGCTGTACAAACTCATTGTATTGTATGGACATGAAACCGATGCAAGTTAACGGGGACCACCATTGTTTGGTTACCAACATTCTTTAAAATATCTTCTGCAGAAAGAAGGTGAGTAAATGATGACAGAATTTACATTTTTGAACTGTGCCTTTAAGTAAACGCACGGCTGTGGTTCAATGTAAATGCAACTTTTTCAAAATTTGTTTTTCCACAATTTACATTACTGAAGCATTCGGGTTTCCAGTCACACATGCAGCAAAAGAGAGAGGGGGATACATGTGTCGGTATTGACTGCGGACAGTCACTCAACTCAACCTCCAGAGCACAAAGTTTTAGCGCGGCTGCTTACAGCCTGTTAAAACGGCCTCAGACTGTTCCACGCTCTCTGATAATGAGTAAACAGGGGCAATTGAATGTCAATGCCCCCGTGGGAACAGAGGAAATGTGCCCCCCCGTCACGCTCACTCCCCCCTCCTCTTCCTAAACGTGCCAGTCCAGAGAGAAAGAGAGAGACGGTAACCTTGTGGATCTGTCTCTTTGTCCTCTGTTCGCTGGGTGGGTGGGGGTTCACTGACAGCTGAGCACCCCCCCCACAGGTGGGCCAGTAAATAATTCGGCTTTAAAGTCAAAGCCTCATTTTGACCCATCAACTTTGATGGAGCACGACCTTTGACATGACCTTTTGGTGTACTTTTTGTGAGAGATATTTCACCATTTTTAAGTTGTTACTAATAGTAAAGGAAAATATGTTTATTTGTTTAATTTTAGAAATAAAATCACTTTAAAATAAATAAATACATTTTTAAAAGTTCATCCTAAAATTCATTCGCTTATCATCTTGTCATTTTAAACCTAAATGACCTTTTTTGTGTTCTGTAGAAGAAGGTATGTTATGCAGGTCTGAAATAATTAAAATAATGACAGAATTTTCATTTTCTTCAAGGAACTATTTGCATGGATATTTAAATTATTTTGTTTCCACTTCATTACAAAATCAAAACAATAATGTAAGACAGCTTTTTTGTTTGACCTGTCCCTTTAAGAGTGGGACCCTCATGATGGTGTTAACACAAGTCTACAACAGATGCTGTAAACACAAACAAGATCCCTTATCAACAACAGCATCAGCAATCTGACACTGACGTTGAAAGGCCTTAGACGAGAAAGTGTATAACTCAATTCTTTTATCTCTTTGTAGTAAAATCTCACTAATAATGCATTCTGGGCAGTCACTTGGAAACCCTTATTTGTTTCGGTAAGTCGATACAGCCTCTTTAATATCCTGTTTATCTCAAACTCAAAAGATTCAAATGTGGGCTTTCCACCCTACAAAAAACATCCAAAGGCATCTCAAGAGAATGCCGTGTCAAGTTAGAAACAATGCCAGACGCGACATGACAAGTAAGATGTCACAGTGTGTTTGTCACCTAACAGGAATTGGGCCCCGATGTCTATAACAATAACGATTCAGATGAGTCCCGGTCTCGGATCACAGAAGGTAAAAGATCAGAAAAAGGAAGAATGCATCGCGAAGGATGCAGATTCAAATCCCAGAGTTGGGCGGAAATGCTTTTTCGAAAGCTTCTGTCCTTTTCATCTGATAGTCAAATGAGGCGGACGAAAAGCAAAGCAGCCCCTCCCGGACCCCTCTCTCTCTACCCTGGGATTAAACAAAGATCACTAAGTAGGTCAAGAAGACATGCTTGAAAAGCACAAGGAAGGGCACACCACAAAGCACCTTCTTTCAGACAGGCCAGAACACGTCCTTCTGTGAGACCTCGATACATTCATTCAACCGTAATCACAAACACACACATCCTAGATTTCAGATGCAAGTCGAGACACAAACATCGGTCAGAGGGCTAAGTAGTGAAGATGTAACGCAGAACATCTAGACTAAATATTTCTCTTGAACTTATTTATTCATAAACGGAAGAGCTGGAATTATTGCCGCTCTGATGCTGGAATCATCAGAAGTCTTTTGTTGAGTCTGCAAAACCCTCACCTTGAAAAAAATATCTTTGCAGATCCAACTTGAGTTTGGGGACCAACAAAGATTTAAAAATAGGATGAAAAACATTCTGACATGTTTCACCGATGCTAAAGTGCACTTTGATCCCTGGAAAGTGTGTAGCAGAATAAAACCCGAATGATCTGTTGGTGAGCGCTCTGAAAGTTTAATCCTGCCAGGCTATTTTAAGAGCTGTGTGTTATACAGAATATTAAATCTGATGCTCTTATGCCAGCCGGATCATTTATGAATCTAGGAAAACTTTGTCTTTTACTGAGGTGTTGATAACCTGCGTTGCTTTCGAGAGTTGGGAATGGTTCAATTCTGATTTATGCATCGGGTCATTTGTATTTCCTGCATATCTTATATACAATCCACTGATAAAAGAATACATTTGAATGTAAATGTTGTCTCTCTCTCTCTCTCTCTCTCTCTCTCTCTCTCTCTCTCTCTCTCTCTCTCTCTCACTCTCTCTCTCTCTCTCTATCTCTCTCTCTCACTCTCTCACTCTCTCTCTCTCTCTCTATCTCTCTCTCTCACTCTCTCTCTCTCTCGCTGTCTTCTCTCTCTCTCTCTCTCTCTCTCTCTCTCTCTCTCTCTCTCTCTCTCTCTCTCTATCTCTCTCTCTCACTCTCTCTCTCTCTCGCTGTCTTTCTCTCTCTCTCTCTCTCTCTCTCTCTCTCTCTCTCTCTCTCTCTCTCTCTCTCTCTCTCTCTCTCTCTATTTTATTGATAATTAAAAGTGTCCAAAAGCATAATCCTGTACATTTATTTGTAATCATTTTATTCAATGGGATTGATGAAGCATTTGATGGAAACTTCTACATATTTATTTTAAATGTTGTGCTTCTATGAACAGTCACTTATCCGCCTACTTTATTATTATTATGAAAATATGTTTCATTATATTTGTCGAATGCGTGAGTGTTATTTCTTTTCAGATGTACATACATGTAATTCATTAACACAATAATGGCATGAATTACAATTTAAATTAATTTGAAGGAAATTTTTATTCATCCTTTACTTTTAAAGTATAAGATATTCAGAAAAATGCTGGTTTCCAAACACTGAACTGACTTTATACTGTATGGATAGTAGATGTTTAAAAAAAAGATGAAGGTAAAGGAATTAGCTAAATTTATAAACTAACTAAATGTTTTCTGTAGTGTTCAGTCAGGTTCTTCTCTCTTCATCTCTTGCTGATCCCTCTTCTTCACTTGCCACCAGATGTACAGAGGTTAATGCATGGATGGGGCAAAAGAATATAGGGGTCAATGTTCTTTGACACATTGTTTTTTTCCCCTTGAGACAGTCAGGCGTCTGAGTTCAACTGCCCTGGGCCCCTGCTGGACCCGTGGACTCGGGGCAGAAAGTGTCAAAGCTTCGGTTCATATTTCCAGCACTCAAGTGGGGTATAAACACATTATACTGGATAGCTTTGTGGAAGGTATTCTAAATGTGTGCGATCCATCACATTTTTCAGTGTACTAAATAACATGAAAGCATTTTTGTTTCAGAGAAACGGAAATGTATTTGATACTGAATGCACTCAACAGGCCATTACAGGTCCACCAAAACTTTCTTAAACACCTGTGTTGCTTTTATGGTGACCATCAACAGGTTAACTAGCAGTTGCTATTGATTCTTTTTTTTGTGGTTGTTCTAATTCGGAAGTTCTTTATTGCCGATGTACGACAGGACTGTGAAAAACATACAAGTCTGCTCTTCTGTTCTGAGGTCAAAGGTTGAAGTTTCATGAACTGCGTTTCGGTGAAAAGCTTTGGGGCACAGGTCAGGCAGCTCGAGATGGGGAAGGAATGAAGGGCGGATATTGTATCTCCATTCATGTGGCATTTGAGGTCAAAGTTTAAAGATGAAAGGTCTGATAAGTTCAAAGGTCAACTTAGCACGGATTGCGCTAAGCTGCTGATCTGTGGTGCCTCTTCGGGATCCGGGCTTCATTATTTTACCATTCTGGTTATTTTTACAAATAGTGGAAAAAATATTTTGATTCATCGTTTACTTCCCCTCACATAGGACTTTTCTTCTTCCGTGAAAAGATATTTTGAAGAACGTTGGTGTACAAACAACATTGGCCCCTATTAACTATTGACTTTGGAAAGCATGTACATTTATTGAATGATCCACAGAAGAGACAGTCAAAGAGGTTTTAAACATAAATGTAAACCAGACATTTTATTTTAAAGCTAGTCTTGAGTTGGGATGAGTCGGCTGATCCGGTGTCTTCGGGATACAGGATTCATTATTTTATCAATCTGGATATTTTGAAGAACGTAGGTGTACAAACAACATTGGACCTATTGACTTCAATTTCACGGATAGCAAGCACATTTATTGAAATATCTTCTTTCGTGATCCACAGAAGAAACAGTCAAAGAGGTTTTAAACAGGAATGTAAACCAGACATTTTGTTTTAAAGCTATTCTTGAGTTCCGGTTGAGTCTGCTGATCTTGAGTCTGGTGTGTCTTCGGGATACAGGATTCATTATTTTATCAATCTGGTTATTTTTAACACAGTGGAAAATTTATTTTGATTCATCATTTACTTCCTCTCCCATATGACTTTTTGTCTTCTTCTGAGGAAAGATATTTTGAAGAATGTAGGTGTACAAACAACATTGGCCTGATGACTTCCATTGCATGGAATGCAAGCACATTTATTGAAATATCTTCTTTCGTGATCCACAGAAGAAACAGTCAAAGAGGTTTTAAACAGGAATGTAAACCAGACATTTCCTTGAGTCGGGTTGAGTCTGCTGGTCCGGTGTCTTCAGGATACAGGATTCATTATTTTATCAATCTGTTTTTTTTAACAGAAAAATGTTTTTGATTCATCATTTACTTTGCGTCTTTATGACTTTTTCTTCTTCTGTTTCAAGATGTTTTGGAGTTCTTCACTGACGACATGTCCGAGTAGCACCAGAGGTGTATTCAAATTCTATGGAAGGATATTTTGAAGAATGTAGGTGTACAAACAACATTGGACCTATTGACTTCCATTGCATGGATAGCAAGCACATTTATTGAAATATCTTCTTTCGTGATCCACAGAAGAAACAGTCAAAGAGGTTTCAAACAGGAATGCAAAACAGACATTTTATTTTACAGCTATTCTCGAGGTCGGGTTGAGTCTTCTGATCCGGTGTCTTCGGCATTCATGATTCAATGTTCTGAACAACACAAAACAACATCCCAAGTCCAATGCCTGCCACCTGAATCTGATGATGCCCATAAATAAGAGATCTTTGACTCATTTGTTTGTTTTTGTTTGTGCCAATATGTCTCATCGTGTCAAAGGTCAAGCAAGTTGCAGTAAATGTTTATCCAAAGCTTATAAAACAGCCTCTGGTGTCCAGAAATAGCTTCAGATAACTCCAGATCATGGAGTGAAGAGCTGAGCTGACGCACGTCTGCCAGTGCGCGCGCACGCGGAGAGCGCCTCCTGTGGCTTTAAGCCGCGCGCGCCCGAGAGAGACAGAGAGAGAGAGAGAGACAGAGAGAGAGAGAGAGTGAGAGAGAGAGAGAGAGAGAGAGAGAGAGAGAGAGAGAGAGAGAGAGAGAGAGAGAGAGAGAGCATTGCGGGAGAACACACAGAGTTTAGATTCCGAGGCCGCAGAACCCGATGCGTGTTTGGACTCTACGCAGTAAACGGAGGTCTCCAGAGCCCTGTATCAGGTACGCGCAACGGAACGCGTTATTTCTATGATATTGTGTGATGAATGACGTAACGATGGAAACGACATGCCGTTCACAATGCGCGAGAACGGAAAGAAACGCGCAAAACATCACGCGCAGTCGCCGGAGCGCGTAAAGAAGAGCGCAGACGCCGGAGCGCGCGGACCCTGGAGCGCAATGTCACTTAGTTTCCATTTTGTTTCTGATGTTGTCTTCTGCTCCTGCTTTATTATACACACAGGATTAACAACATGTTGTTTCTCTCTGTGGTCTTTAAGAAGGATCTCTGTTTGCTTTATTTGTGCACTTATAGACTAAAGATTTATTAAGATTCATTCATTCTTGTAAGACACAGAGTGTCATTTTTTGGGATGTGTGTGATGATCCCCACTATTTATTTGTGCACTTATAGACTTATATAATGGGGGGAGGAGATGTGATGACTTTTTTTCTATAAGTCTGGATATCATCTTCATGTTTAACAGCAGTTAACAGATTTATTTATTTATTAATATTCACAGAATGTCATTTTTTGGGATGTCTGGGATGATCCCCACTATTTATTTGTACACTTTTATACTTATGTAATTGGGCATGGAGATGTGTCTGCATTTTTTCTATAAGTCTGGATATCATCTTCACATTTTACAGCAGTTAACAGATTCATTCTGTCTTATTATATACTGCACGTCATTTTTTGGGATGTCTGGAGGATCCCATCATTTATTTGTACACTTATAGACTTATATAATGTCGGATGGAGATGTGATGACTTGTTGTATACATGTGGATATCATCTTCATGTTTAGAAGCAGTCAACATCTCATTTCTTTCTTATTATACACCGCATATCGTTTCTTGGAATGTTTGGGATGATTCCCACCATATAATTGTAGGCTTATAGACTTATATAATGTGGCATTGAGATGTGCTGACTTTGTTGTATAAGTCTGGATATCATCTTCACGTTTAACAGCAGTTAACAGATTTATTTATTTCTTAATATTTACACAATGTCATTTTTTGGGATGTTTGGGTTGATTCCCAACATTTATCTGTACAGTTATAGGCTTATATAATGTCGGATGGAGATGTGATGACTTTTTTTGTGTAAATCTGGATATCATCTTCAGGTTCAGGAGCAGTCAACATCTCATTTCTTTCTTATTATACACCGCATTTCGTTTTTGGGATGTTTGGGATGATTCCCACCATATAATTGTAGACTTATAGACTTATATAATGTGGCATTGAGATGTGCTGGCATTTTTTGTATAAATCTGGATATCGTCTTCATGTTTAGAAGTCAACATCCTCATTTCTTTCTTATTATATACTGCACGTCATTTTTTGGGATGTTTGGGATGATCCCCACTATTTATTTGTGCACTTATAGACTCATATAATGGGGCATTGAGATGTGTTGACTTTTTTGTATAAGTCTGGATATCATCTTACATATCATATTTAATAAGCAGTCAACATTTCATTTCTTTCTTATTGTTCACGGCATGTCATTTTAAATAGCGGTTTGGGATGATTCCCACCATTTATTTGGCTTCTGTCTGATTGAGTCAAGTCACCTTTATTTATATAGCGCTTTAAGCAAAATTCAACATTGGTTAGTAAAACAGTGTGTCCATAATGCAAAATGATAGTTAAAGGCAGTTCAACGTTGACACGAAGAGCTCGGAACCCAAGCAAGAAATCATAAATCCTCTGTGTATCTTTAGGACAAGACCTCACCTGCTAAGTGAGCTTGTAATTGATTGTGGTTTCTCTATTTACACAGACAGCCCAGGGGGTAATGACACATATTGGACTTTGCATTGTTTATAGTTTTCACGAGGTTTCCTGCGGCTTCGGTCAATAAAAATGGGACTGAGGGGTCAAGGGTTAAAGTTTAAAGGTTTCATTCAGAGGCCATAGTCTGGGGCAGTGTTGGTTCAGGTGGCGTAGCCTTTCGTGGTTGAAAACCAAATCATTACAAAAGCAAATTACATAAGACGCCTAAAAATAGTCTTGACTCTACAAAGTGCTACAGTGTGCATGTGTTTCAGAGGAAAGCATCAACCGAAAATCTACTCTTTAGTCTCTATCACACACAGTTGTTCCAAATGTGTATTTTTTTCTTTACTTAAACTCAGATGAAGATATTTGGAAAAATGCTTGCAACCAAACACGATTGATCACCATAGTAGGAAAAAAATGGAAGTCAAATTACCCCTGAACATTTTGTGTCCTACATTCTTCAAAATATCCCATTTGGTGTTTACACGGGATCCAATAACTGTTTGGTTGCAAGGATTCTCTCAAATATCTTTCTCTGTGTTCATCACAACAAAAACATTTATACAGTTTGAAACATCTCAAATGTGATTAAATGATGGCAACATTTTCACTTTAGGGAAAACTATCCCTCTAAGGCTTCATGGTGTTTGTACAAGTCAGCATTGGTTGATTTTCTGGATGGAGGACAGAATGTAGGTTAAGTGAGTTAATGAATTCCAGTGCTGATCACTTACTAAGGAGAAATTTTCTTGGCTGACACACATAAATTTGTCTTTCTCAAAGCACTTGTTTAAAACATCATTCCTCTCTTCATTGTTAACATCGATGTAGACATTTGATCTGTGTTTCTATAATCCAGCCGTTAAATAAAAAGCGGTTTTGGCCTTTTGAGATTTGGAAAATTTTAAATCGAGATGTCTCATTGCGGTTGTCACCTTCACGTAGTTTTCTAAATCTAAACATTTACTGCACTGAATATGAGATCTGTTTGGTTCAGGCTGTCAAGTGATTAAAAACACAAAGCATGTCATGTTTAATATATATCAAAAGGTATTTTTGAGTGTGCAGATTGAAAACAGATGCAAACGATTTTAGGATACTCACTGGGGTGAACACATGCTTTAAGCTCACGCAACTTAAATTTGCATGGTGTAAAGTGTCGTAAATCCATAGAAGCCATAGGCGCTTTACACTCATTAACAAGTCAGATGACGGCTCAGGGACACTGCATGTTAGTTCCTTACATCGATTATAGTTTTATACGTATTATTGAAAAATAGATGGCCTGAAAATGTATAAAATCTAGGTATGTAGGGTCACACTTACATTGTAACATTTGCATGGATTAAATATATAGCAAAAGATTTTCGAATTGACTGTAAACTGTTCTTTCATTTTGCTGAATTTGTGGTGATGGTGAACAACTACATTTGGCATATTGGTAAAAAAGTTTTGTCCTCTTGCTGATCCTTTACCTCATGTACTCAGGTTTATTTCATGTAGTTATTCTGAGGTTAACCTATAAGTGCCAGCTGTATTTTTGTACTGCCCACCGGGCCCAAGGTGAGTTTGTCTTGGAGGTCAAGGAATCCCGGCAATCAGGTTAAGAGGATTTTACTTCTCCTTTGGGACGTTTTTAATTGTATCTTATTTTAGCCAAATATACATTGGAGTGCAGAGAGAGAAAGAGAGAAAGAGAGAGGGGGACTTTAGTTTAGAATACAGATTTAAGAGTCATTCATCTCCTGTATGCCCAATTCACAGTCCAAGGCCATGGAAGGCCAAGCGGTCCTTCACACCATCTTAGTGGCATGTCCTTTCAGAACCATTCAAAGCCAAAAGAAGGCCAATGACCCTTCAGCAATACACTGAGACCAATGCTTCTGTATGACATTGACAGAGCAAGTGATGTCAATAATCCCAGCTTCATTATTTCCTGTGTATAAATAATGCTTTGCTTTCATATTTCGCCGGCCAAAGCAATTTACTTAAGAGATTTTTTATGAATCAAAGATGGATGGGCAGTGTATAAATATTACTTATGAAGCAAGTGGAGAGAAACCAAACAGTACACAGAATATGGTTTTCAAAAATGATGAAGCAAATGAGAAGTCTAGTTTACAGTTTAAAGTTTGATTCATTGAATATTTTGTAAAATTGTTGTTTTGTCATTCCTTTGTGAAACCTTCCACCTAAAGAAACAGAAACTGAGTAGTAATCCATAAGCTTTTTCCAATTTTCCAAAACTGTTTAACATATGGCCTTCAGAATCCATCAAGAAGTTTTCATTACAACCATTTTAAAACCCTTACGACTTCTTTAATGGTTTACAACATTTTATTTCAGCAGGGCTTATATTAACGATCTGGGATGAACTTATAGAATTTCAAAATGCATTTGTAAAATGCATTTATTCATTATACTGTTGTTTATTATATTTTATTACATATATAATTTTCTTTGTTTTCAATAAATACCTGCTGAACTTTTTTTCATTAAACTAAACCATTTTCAGCCTCTTTAAGTAAAACAATGACACACATTTCTTTAGTGTTTTTGCCAATAAAATGAATCACAAACAAGTACACACTATTATGGTGTCCATAAACACCAGTACAGTTCCCTTTATAACCATTAAACCCATTTTTAATTAGTGATTTACAGTTTCTAGTTTCTAGGCAGGCTTATTTTTATATCTGTAGCATGGTCAAAATATTAAGATGATCAAAATATTGACCATTAATATTAAGGAAATATATTATTTTGCTTAGGTAAAATGGTTAATAAATCTGTCTCATCTGACGGCTTGTGATCAGATCACGTGAGATGGATGTTAATACCCGATGTAAACAGGTCTTTTGTGTTCGAGCTCATTGCTTCCGGCTCTCGGCACCTTTGTCATGGCCGTGTTTCTGTTAAGGCTCGTTTCACGGAGAGGTCAGAGGTCAAACTCAACGGAGCTGATTTACACTGTCCCACGTCCCCAGACGCAGAGCTGCATACCAAAACCCGACAAGTAATAAAGTCCTGTCACTTTTGGAAGGCTGTATCACTTAAGACTCACTTAGGGGTTAAAATGAGCAGAGCTGTTGCCAGGCAACAAGGGACACCTCAGCAGCCGCTAGATGTGGGGTGTTGCCATCGGTTCCTCGCTTACTGCCGGTGGTGAATTGTTGACTCGGCTTTAGCATGCTTGGATATATTATTTCACATGAGTGGATCTTCCATAATCTGAACCTTCATATACAATGCACCTCCTTTTTTTTTTCATGCATTTCCTTCACACGTCGACATAGTGTGTAGTTGATCTCCTTCAGTGGTTTGGGAGACGTCCTTCAACAAACCTCATGTGTCCTAGTGCTTCAGGGCTTATTGGGACAGCACCTGCTTGCCTGGCATTACTGCCACGCTCCGACTTTGTCTTTGAGTGACCTGAAAGCTTTTAAGTAACTCTCTTAAACAAGATTTGCTTATGTGACACCATGTGAATGGTTTATGTGTCACATTTGAGGAAGCGAGGGTGATTATACATTCACATTATCAATTAAAGGCTTCAGCGCTGTGTAATATGAATATCGATTCTGTAATTGATTTTACATACTGAGAGATGAAGAACGAAAGTAGAAAAGATTTATATTTATATATTAATTTATATATACTGTACAATTACTTTGTAAGAGAGTTTTAAATGTTGTACATTTTTCCTTCTGTTCCTCTATCACTTCTGCTTCTCTTGACCGTAAACTGAAGCCAAACTTTCTAAAAGTGGATGTTTTTCGGCCTTTTGTAAGACTGGGTCTGTATCAACTCAGGTTCAGCGAAGATTAAAATGGTCACTCACCTGAAGTTGATGTTAACATGTAACCAGTGCTCCGCTTGTGTAACCATGTATACACAGATCTGATACAGACACGGGTCAGACAGAGCCGATCTTTTATTTAAGCCACCTGTCTCACCACCCAGGGCTGCCCCACCAGTTATATTAAGGTACGGCTTGCCCTAAATACGCCTAAATGAGTTTAATAAGGTCAACGATCGGTTTGATTCAGCCGCTTGTTGTTGCCCTTTGGTTATTTATGTGATGTTAATAGCAATTGGCTGAGATGTAAATGAGTGTCCGTGAAAACAAGTGAGCGATATAATGAACTTATAGATTTTAACATAAGCTCATATCATACAGGATTAAGCGAACATTTCCAATCATCAATATTATGTCACCATTTATGTGTACTTGCCTTTTTAAACATTTAGGCCTTTCTTTTTCTGAAGAACACAAGAGAAGATATTTAAAAAGACCTTTGGCATCCTATAAACCATACTAGTTTCTTAAACATAAGAGGTCGACTGTACTCTGAACCCGTCATTTTAAAACTGTATGACTTTTTTCTGATGAACACACAAGAAGAGATTTTGAAAAATGTTTGTAGTTAATAAACAGCGCTACCCATTCGCTCCATTCATTCATTGTATGGACACAAATCCTATCCAAGTCTTTAAGTCTTTAGACCAACATTTAATAAAATTGCTTTAGTGTATTGCTCATGGAAGTCTTAAAGGTTACCAACATTCTTAAAAATATCTTCTTTAGTGTAGTGCCATGAAAAGTCATACAGGTTTAAAATGACACTTTCTCTTTAAATACAGGATGACCACGAGAATCTATTGCGGAGGAATGTCATTTCTTACAAGAGCTACATTTCGTCTTGTTTTGTTTGTTTTCCTTTTTTTGTTTTCAGTTACGCTGCATTTGGTTACAGTCTTTGCTTAGGTTTTCCCCGAGCGCCGGATGTTGGCGCTTAAAACTGATAAAAGTCTGAGCATCCGAGAGTAAATTATCCCTGAGAGACGGATGAGAGCTTGTGTTGTTGGTGATGTAATAGAATCGACATGTCCTCGTGTCTGTTTGTGTTGTTCAGAAAGATGTTCTTACCTTACAGTAATCGTACAGAATGCTTTTCTCCGGCCCTAGAGAAAACTCATTACCAACTCTCATCTCTGTTAACAGAACAAGAGCGGATATTTGGAGTAGATATACTTGAGTACAACTAGGTTTTCTTGAGACGTTATAAGATGACTTTAAAAGAAAAATCAAATTGTCAAACTGTACAATTTACATATATATTTAGGAAATGTACATTGCATTCTAGTTCACTTGTTTCCTGGGAGTCAAACCCATGACCTTAAAGTTGCTAACTCGGTTCTTTACCACTCGAGTTTTGAGTTTCCAAAGACCTTTCTACACAAAGGTCCCTTAATGCTCTTGTTTTGCACTGAATCAGAAAGTGTGTAAATATTATATAAGATTCATAGGATCACAGCTTTGTGAGTCATATTCTGTGTGTGTTCCTGTCAAGATGTGTTTTTGTCTGTGATACATGTGTGTGTTTAGTTCTCTTTCTCGGTTTTCTTCATTTCTAAATCAAACTGTGCAACAATCTTCACACGCTCTTTTGAGAAAAAAACAGAAAGACAAAAGTGGGCCATCGTGACCTATTTTCCCTCACAGTTCAGGGAGGTTGAGGGTTGTGGTGCTGCAGTCAGATGGGGTGCACGAGCTGTCGTCAGACGCAGCCACACAGAAGTGGGTCAACGGAAAGGTCTGTGTCTCGTAAACGGATCGCAGATTGCTAGAGAAAGCGAAGTAAGTGAAGCGTGGATTATTCAGTCCGGACTGTTCGTTCTGGTCGGGGATTCGGAAGGTTTGCTTCCATTACTTTTATCTGGACATGAGCTCAGCTTTCATTACTATATAGATGGTCAGATTCCCACAGCAATGAAAATTCCAAACCTTTGCGATTTATCCCTAAGGAAGATATTTTGAAGAATGTTGGTTACCAAACGACACTGGCCCCCGTTGAATTCCATCGTATAGAGACAAACCCTACTGAAACATTTTGTGTTCGGCAAAGACATGAGTGGCAGAACCTTTGGGGTTTACAACAAAACACAATTTCAAACAATGATATTGTGAACTTTTGAACAACAACAATAACTCACAACACCGTAACATTGGCAGTAGATTATGTAACACAAATCACAATTTCAGGTTTTGACTCCATAACACAAAGTACACTTAAAATATGATTACTTTTAAAAGCTTTACATTTAAGATGATTTACTGTTTATATTTGTGTATTTGCAATTAAAATAAATGAGTAATAAACGGATTAACTCAAATATTTCATTCATTATCCACCCAAAAATTGGTGTATGTTACAAATATATATTTGTTAAATTAAAAATACTTATACATGTTTGAGAAATGTTTGACTTTTACTCAATTTATTTTTTGTTTGTGTAATATTTTAAAAGATTAATTAACTTTAATATAACTGTGATATTTAATAAGCCACATAAACTACTTTACACAGTGCATTACCCTCATTGACTGGTAATTCAGGATTCTTTTAGTTTGGATATTAATGCAGTTGTTACTCCAGAGATCACATTGTGTGTGATTCTATTTGAGTCCTGTAAGACAGCCGTCTTCAGTCCAAAGTCTTTGAATTTAAGATGTGACGCACAAAGATAGCGCAGGGTAATTAAGATGACATCAGTATCCCAAGCTGGTGAAAGCCAGGAGTCATGGGGGAATCACTGCATCACTGTTACGCTCTTGGACTCGGATCCCGGTGGGCGTGGCCTTTTATGACAGATTGTTGTTTTTGTCAAAAGTAAAAGGTCAACAGAACCTCCTGTGTACACCGAGAGAAAGGCGCAGCCCGACAGACAGACTGGCAAACAGCAGGACTTTGAACCCCAAAAGAAAGGTTTTCTTTAGAGTAATCGCTCTTTATGGCACTATTTAATATTTGATTAAAGAAAGTCAAACACACTAAATTTCGATGTTTTTGTTAGACAGAGAGAGAGGCTTTCACGGGACCAGGGTGTTTTAAAGTTTTTGAGTTTGTTGTTATTTGTACGGGTCAGAGATTCTATGACAAGAAGTGTGCTGCTGTGTGTTAGTCCTCAGAAAATAACAGCAGATTTATTTTAAAGTGATAGTTTACCAAAAAGTTCAAAGTTCATTGGCCCTTGTTGAAATGAATTCGTCAGTAAACTTTTAAAAAAACAAATAACGACATGTACCTTCTTTGGCAACATTTAAGTTAGATAGATCACATGGGAAGATATTTGGAAGAATGTTGGTAACCGTACAACCAATTCTCATTGCTTACATTCAGATGAATACATGAGAAATCAATGTGGACCAAGCCTTTTGTGTTATGTGTTTTGCAGAGAGAAAGTCATACAGGTTTAAAATGCCAAGAGGGTGAGTAAATGAGTAAATGTTTTTTAGTTGAATTGTCTGCCTGCTAACCTTTTAAAGAGTAGTTCATCCAATAAAGTCCTTCATTTCTAATTTCTAATGGCCTTTACTCACCCTAATGTTGAAACCTGTGTGACTTTTTTGTTTCGCAAAACAAAAAAGAAGATATTTTGAATAATGTAAGAAACCAAACGGCAACAATTCACTTCTACTGAATGGCTGACAGTTACCAACATTCTTCAAAATACCTTTCTTTATATTCTGCAAAAGGGTAAATTCATAAAATGATTGAATGTTCTGAATTCTTATGTTTTATGCATCGATTCCATGACCTTGGCACCACTTAGGCTGCGTTCTACCAGAAAGTCACATTTCTTTTCGAGTTAGTTCCTCATAACCCGCTGGATGATGTGTTGGAATGAATGACCTTTGATCTAATTGAGGGTATCATGTTGCGTGCGTGTCTCAAACAGGGTGTTCCTTCGGTAATCTGATGAATTCCAGTGAAGGTGAGGAGAGCTCTGACGTTTCGGGCTCCTGCATGCTGCCAGCGGAGTCCACGCCAGATGGTGTCCAGCAGGATCGCATATGACACGCGATAACGTTACAGTCAGGAAAGGTCAGTCCACACCGCGCTGTGAAGTGTCCCACGAAGGACACGATCTGTGCGTGCCTGGTGCGTGCTTCGTGTCCCTGCCCGCGGCGGGCAGGTTTGGTGTTCGGACATGACATCCCTGTCCTCTTTTCTCACCTCGGTATCGATGCACAGAGGACAGTACAAATATTTGTTTTAAGTGCCACCAAGGACACCGCATTTGCATGATGATTAAACACGCTTTGTGCTTTTCTGCAACAGCCTGCGGAACTTTCTTGCTCTGAAGCTTCGTCCTTGTCCAGAGAGAATGAAACAAATAATCCAACCTGGAAAAACTCAAGTTATCTCAAGAATATATTTTGACTGTTTTATTTTGGGTGAACTTTTTGTGGATCGTTTTTTAAATGTGGTTGCGAACGAGTTACGAAATGACCTATTGGATCTTGTGCCGCACGTCACCGACATCCCATCCCAATTATGCAGCAGAATCTAACATCAAGTTACATAAATATTTATATTAAGTTTCAGTGCCGCCATCTCAACGCGATTTGGCCGGGCTTGTGTCTCAGGTGCCATGAAGAGTCATCTAATCCCCCGAAACTGAGACAAACAATCTGTGGAGGTTAAAAATACACCGGCGAGATACGTTTTGAAATTCCGCCTGTATCTGAGTTTGGTGCTAAGGTTAAAGATCCAGCATTCAGATAAGAGTCCCCCGCTGGGGTGGAGATAACAGCTACGCAGATTGGAGAGAGAGAGAGAGAGAGAGAGAGAGAGAGAGAGAGAGAGAGAGAGAGAGAGAGAGAGAGAGAGAGAGAGAGAGAGAGAGAGAGAGAGAGAGAGAGAGAGAGAGAGAGAGAGAGAGAGAGAGAGAGAGAGAGAGAGAGAGAGAGAGAGAGAGAGAGAGAGAGAGAGAGAGAGAGAGAGAGAGAGAGAGAGAGAGAGAGAGACGTTGGGGCGAGATTCGAGATGTCTATCTGACAGTGTGAAGGTTTTTGTCTTGCAGATTCAGTTCAAGGACGCCTATAGGCAAGCAGCCCTGACTGTGCCAGAGATGTTTCTCAAGGTCACATGCGCTCACCCTGTGACTCTTTGCAACAACAGGAAGGGGGCGGGTGAGGGCTAAAGGGGGCACTGTAAAATCCTTCATTCCCCACATGCATACAGAGAGCAGACGTTAACCATTTGATGTCTTCCTGTGGTTACAGATGTTGTGGCTATGTTGAAGGACGTCTCCTGGTATGCGAAATCCTTCTGTAGTGACACGTTCTGGTTTTGCTTTGTAGGGATGATAAGAACTAAGCCCAACTTTAATTCAAACAGTCCTGTTGCGGTCGCATGCTTTACCTGTGTTGTCAACTGTACCTCACGTCTGCATCCGTTTCAATCTGCAATGATTAACAGTTAAACATTCAACCGTCACACCTTTTTACATCTTTCTGACACACAGTCGGTGCTTTGTGGTCTTTGTGGCTTAAGTGTAAAATCATTCAGTTATACCTCCCGGTTAACTTTCTTTGAGATGTGTGTTAAAAGTCATTTTGACCACATAATCAAATGTTCTTCTTAGACAATATTTAAGTTAAAGGTTTAGATCCCCAAAAAGATATTTTGAAGAATGTTGGTAACCATACAACAGCAATACCTGTTGACTGTTGATATTGATGTTGTGCCCATACAATAGAAGTCAATCAGGACCAATGGTTTTTGGTTACCAACATTCTTCAAATTATATTTTTTTGTGTTCTCCGGAGGAAAGAAAGCCAAACAAGTTTGTAATGTGAAGTCAATAATGAGTAAATGTTTTTTAGGTTCTTTTTTATTTTTTTCCAAACCCATATGATTTTACTTTCTTCTGTGGAACACAAAGAGTTGTACTGTACTGTTAAACTTTAACCAGAGAGTAACAAAAGAATCATAGGAATCCATATGTCATACGTTCTCTGAAGTCATCCAGTAGCTTTCTTGAAGAACAGACTGAATTCATTAAGCACAGTAATTTTACTCAGATGAACTGGCAACCCGCCATAGAATTTTTTCATTTACTTCCATTTTCAATTTCGTATAAGTTGTTTTTAAGTAGTTTACTTAGATGGGTAGTTCACACAAATGTGTTATTTATTCACCCTCTTGTTAATTCAAACCTTTATGATTTCCTTTTCTCAACGCAACACAAAAGAAGATATTCTGAAGACAGTTGGTAATCAAACAGCAGTGGCCCCAATTCACTTCATCAATGCATGTGAATGGGTGCCAGTTCCCTACATTCTTCAAAATATCTCATTTTAAGTAAGTGTGGACCTCATGTTTGACTAACTGAAAACAGGTATACGTGCTAATCTAAATGTTCTTTTTACCGCCGATTGAAATGAGTAACCATGGCGACCAAATGATCAATAACCACAGCCACCATTCCGGATCCTATCCATCGTTAATCTCCCGCCGGCCGGCGTCCAGCTCATTTCCCTGCAACAGATTAATTTCCGTCTCGCTCAAAACAGAAGCGTTTTCGGATGATAAATTATACAAATCGCTACAAATTTGTCAACAACTTTCGCACTCCCAAACACGTTTTTGCCTGTTTGTGTTCCGATGTGTAAAACCCAAACAGATATCTGAGCGCAGTGCTGGTATGTGGCAACGGAGAGGGAACACCATTAATCTTTAATATTAACGAGTCTTTCTGTGGCAGCAGACCCGGCAGCTTTGTCCCTTTCTCAGCTCAGCTCGGCTACGCTCCTTCTTCATTTAATTAACAGTGGAGAGATTATGGAAGCCTCAGGGTGGGGAAGATTTGATTTAAACGTGGAAATGTTCAAGTATTTTACCGTTGGCTGATAAAGGTTGGGGAGGAAGTGAATAAGAAAGTGGGGAAATGATTTTTAGGCCTTCTAGTGCTTACAGGAACATGTTCTTTATAAGAGCTGGGTATCTTGATGTATGTATCACCATTTTATACAGAACTGTGCGGCTCAATATTATTCGCATTTGAGTCACTATGAAAAAGAAATTCAATTAAATATATTGATATGAAGTGGGCTCTATGGCAGTCTGAGTCGAGTCTATTTCATTTTAATAAAGACGTTATATCTTAAAAATATTTAATAATAATTTCACATTCATGTAGTATACCATATCAATATTTATGTATTGTAATATGATTTTCATTAAGATTTGATTAAGGAGTAGTTGTTTGAAGTTGTTGTTGAATTTACCTAAAGAGATTGTTCCCCCATAACTTTTGTCATCATTTTCTAACCCTTTTGTCATTTTAAACCACTATGACTCAAACAAAAACAAAGCACAAGTATAAACAGCAGCGTAAGTAAATGGATGCCAGTTCCCAGCATTCTTCAAAAAATCCTCTTTTAATTATCACTTAAATCAAGCCCACTGGACCTGATGTTTGCCTTACAAAGAAATTAAAGTATTTAAAGGAAATCAACTTAAAAATATTGATATGAAGTGGGCCCAATAGCCAGTGTTCACTTCTTTGTTTAAAAAAACTAATAAAATCTTATAAAGTACTATAATATTATTAAGCTCCACACAATATTGCAAAAACATATCATGTATATCAATATGATTTTCATCTAGAATTTTGTTTTAAAGTGGATTTACTAAAAGGGATAGTTCACCTCAGAAATGTGTCATCATGAATCTTTTCATTTTAAACCTGACTTTCTTCAAAATATCTTCTTTGTGTTCTCCGGAAGAAAGACAGATTGTGATCAAACAGCAGTGCGACATTTTAAATTTTGTTGTATGGCCACAAAACCAATACAAGTAAATGGGTTCAAGTTCCCAACCTTCTTCAAAATATCTTGTGTGAATTATCACTTTAATGAAGCCTGGCGGACCTGATGTTTGGTCTACTTAGTTGGTATGGAATTAAAAAGAATTTTGATAGAAATCAGCATTTTGTTGAATGAAATATGTAGAATATCTTTAATATAATGTAGATCAATAGGATTTTATCAAGATCCACAGGTATGCCTGTAATGCCAGCGAGCTAGAACACTGACAACCCTAAAAATAATGTTGCCTCACCCCTTTCCTTTTCCTAGTTCCGAAGAGGTTAACATTTCGCCGTAATTGGCACCCACAGCTGCTCCCCGGTCCGACAGGGATGAGTTTGGAGGCTTTGCTTTGCGTGACAGCTGTCTAATTGGGCATTCTCCCCTCGTGGCAGGTGCCTCCTCCTCCGGCCGGGCCGCTGACGAATGGCAGCGGATTACAGATGAGGACACGGTGACCCTATCTACCTTCCCGCGCCGTTGCCCCGGGATGGGTTGACTGTGCCGCTGGGTTACCAAGAGAGAGGATGCAAGGGGGCAGGGCTCTGCCAGGTGGCAGATAGAAGAGTGTCACATGACAATGTCAGTATGTCAAGGTCGCAGACGACAGCATCGCTGCTTTCATTCGTTGAGAGTTTTTCAGTTTTATAGTTTCTGTCTTTGGACCTTGAGAGAGAGAGAGGATGGCTCAGTGTGGTCTATATCTATCTTTCTTTCACTTCTTCCGTGCTCTCATGCTGTGGGTGAAGGTGATGTTGTGTCCTCTTGTTAGAGACAATTTATGATACTTATCTAAAAAATGAAATATTCTGCTTATGTAAAATTGCTGTTGGCTTTCCTGTTCCTCAAACACGGTACGGGAACTCATGTCTTTTTATTGTGGATAATTTACTTAGATTTTGTTAAACACAAAGACTATTTTTTCTATCATTCTCCCAAACATTTTCTTGTCTCTTAAAGTATCCAGAAACTAGACAATGACGGCGGCAATTGTTTTTAAGAGGTCACTGGATACTGCTATTTCGGGTAACATTCTTCAAAATATCTTCTTTTGTATAAAGAAGAAGAATAAAGAAATGTTTGAAAGAAAAAGAGTGCGAATTAAAAAATCATGTTTCTATGACGTGGTGGCACAAGTGTGTGCGCTTTTGGTTTTCTGGCTCAAAGGTGTGTGCGTCTATGTTCAAAGGGCCGTACAGTTTCTGCTGTACTCCAGGTTTGACTCTAACCTTGTTTCCCCTGTAGCTGTTTTGAAGTGTCAAGTGGAACAGAGGTATAATCTGTGTCCACACACACACACACACACACACACACACAAACACAAACACACACGTAGGCACTCAGCCTTGAGGCCTGGTCTGATCATATAGCCTTCTTTTTCATTCCCAGCAGCCCAGGATAAGAGTTGAAATGTGTGTTTGAGTGAGTGTGTGTGAGAATGTGATTTGTTTAGCGTGTGTGTGTGTGTGTGTGTGTGTGTGTGTGTGTGTGTGTGTGTGTGTGTGTGTGTGTGTGTGTGTGTGTGTGTGTGTGTGTGTGTGTGTGTGTGTGTGTGTGTGTGTGTGTGCGCGTGTGTGTGTGTGTGTGCGCGTGTGCGTGTGGAGGAGAAAGAGATTCATTAGTATTCTGCTGAGGAGTCCTGGCGGTAGAGCAAATTGATTACCACACTTTACCTGTCTGAGCCTCCTGAGAACCGCAGCGAAAACCCAGTCGCCCGCTCTGGGGCCGAGCTCGCAGCGCCTGAATCACATCGTCGGACCGTTCTCATCCGACATCATTAGAAAAGCGTACAGTTGACACACTGTTGTTCTACCATAGTTTTAACAATGGCAGGGAAAAGGGTGTCCTGGGTGAGTGTGAGTTGCATGTTTTTTTGAATGGAGACTGTGGTTCCTGTTTGTGTTCTTTGTATTGACTTGTCCATACAACGAGATGATGTCTGGAGTCACCTGGAAACTCACCTGAAACATACCTGGAGGAGATGGAAAGACAAAGTTAAAAGGATGTAATGAAGAGATCCGAATTTTCTTAATATGCAAACATGTCCAAACTTATAGTTTTAAACCATTTCATTTTTTTTCTTCACAGTATAGTTTTTGACACTTGCTGTGTCAGCTCTCTTTTTTTACGTTTAGTTTTCGCAGTCGTTTTAATGACTGATTGTAATTGAGTGGAGGCGGGGCTGATTTGCAAATGTATGTATCTGAGTATTTATAATAAATCTGATATATAGAGATAAAATTAAGCTTTGTAAAGCTTTCTAGGCTGTTTCAAATACATTTCGATGTTTTAAACAAAGAAGAATATTTAGAAGAAAGATTTTTGTGTGTAACTCAATGGGGTCCAAGAACTGTTTAATTCTTCTAAGTATTCTTCCAAATATTTTTTCTGTGTTCATCAGAACAAAGAAATTTATACAGATTTAGAACAACTCAAAGTTAGTAAATGATGGCAGAGGAAGGCTGCAGCAAGCAAGGGTTCGATTTGGAAGTGACAGTGCTGTGGTTTTATGGACATGCAGGTGCTGGCATAAGGAGTCAAGTGTTTCTCTGAGAAGCTTGTGCGTGTGTGTGCGGTGATAAGAGTGAATGAGATGGTGTAATCGTACTCTCGTGGCATTTGGTTGGCATGTTTGACAGGGATTTGTGCCAGCTGGAATGTTTCACCAAGGGGAGAAAACCCTTCTCATTGCTTAAGTGCACTTAATCGATTGGGAAAAAATTTAAAGTATCTTTCTGAATTTAATTTCTTGTCATGCATTGAAGTTAATAAGGGAAGTTTTAAAGTTAGTTTTAAAAGCAAATGCAGAATTAATATGAGCGGAAGTATGGATTCATTCATTTCATGTGCCATAATTTCATTGGCCGCACCTCTTAGAATGATGTCACTGCATCGGATATATATATATATATATATAAACGTTTGTTGGAATCATCTTGATTTATTCCAGATTCAGCATTGAGGTTCATTTACTTCACTGCATTACAAAAGTTAACCTTCATGGACATTAAGTTGTATTTATTTATCTCAAACCCTATTGAATTTACAGATTCAGCCCCGCATACCTGAGTAAGCCATCCCGTCCTGGCCATCAGATGTCGTCGATAACATGTTGGAATACAGTATACACAGTTCCCCTTCCTCAAACTTACTTTAACCTTGGTTTACCTTTAACACCAGGAAAGCGTCTGCCAGGCCGGTGTCAGATATAAGCGATATACCCGGCGAGGACCGAGTTGTCACTTTTTATTAACGCTGAGCTCCTCGCATGGACTCCAGCTGTTGCACGGACGTTGATGTACTCGACCTTGACTTGCAGCGCAATATCTGCGGCACACCCTATTTTTAATCACGCATTTTTAATGGATAACGCTTCTTTATTACGGGGAAGGTTCATTAACCTTTTATTTCGGGGGGGCTTTGGGCGGGACATGATTCCAATTATTTGTAACCCACATACCAGAATTGGCATATTGGCCTTGGATATCAAATTCCTGACATTTACGTCGAGAGGTTCAGCATTAAGGCTTTTTTTGCGAAACTCCTCGAGGGAAATTGACTCTCAGATACTGATGATGGTTTGACCTTCCTGCTCGGGGTGTCTGGGTGAGTAAAGACGCCCGGCAGTGATAAAGTGCCCGTGTGCTGCTATATAGCCTTCACCACTGGCTAGTGAAATCACTTAGAATGCTGTTGGGTGTGAATGTTTGACATTGTAAGAGATAATGGATAATCACTTGCCGGCCGCTGGAGGAAGTGAGAATGAACGAGAGGGAAAGAGAATTTTCTTTTCTTGCAGGAGGGCTCAGCATGTTAGATGGATAGATTTTGTGGTCAATTTATAGGGATAAATCACCCACACTTGAAAAACTTTATAATTTACTCACCCTTGGTCATGTATGAGTTTCTTCAATCTGCAAAACACAAAAGAAGTTACTTTAAAGAATGTTTGTAGGGTTTGCAACAAGTTTAGTATTCGGGTCATTGACTCACGCTGGTTCTGTGGACTGAAGCAGTTAAGGTGTTAGTTCTCTGTTCTTTTAGTGGTTTTGGCCGAACTTTGCAATTCATATCAAATTCATGTTTGTGATTTAAAAGTTTCTCTTAGGTCAGACCAATGACAAGGTCATGAGTTTAATCTAAATTCCTCAAGCGTCTACCAAACGCACACGTGTAGGTATAATGTATAACATTCTGAATATTCTAAGCATGAGCGTGCTGTTGAATTTGCTGTGCTGTTGAATTGTCAAGGTCAGTCCTCACTCCTTGGCAAACCGCAGTAGCACGTTATCCTGCTGCTGAAGGGGTAAGACGGGGAGGTTAAGATGCTCTCTGACAGCTGAACGCCGCTTCGGCATAGCTGGAGAACCCTGTATTAATTAACCTTTGTGGTGGCGGATCTGTCAGTGGGAAGTCAGGAGTGTTTATGAAGGCAATTCTGACAGGGTTCAGGCCCGTTGAGCCGGCAGCCAGCGGTTCTGTCATGTTATCTGATGCGGTGGAGACGCGGTATGACAGGTGTGTCGTGCCCCTCCACACTTGCCAGGTCTGCCGAGCCACCATTGCTTTAAGAGGCCTTTGACACTTGTTTTTGGGGGGGGGGCTTTGTTAGCAAAATGTTTACATTTATGTTATATTATGTTCAAAAGAAAGATTTTCTACCATTTACTGATCTGTCTTATTTCTCGTTTGAAAGCCGATACACCGGTGATTTGAAGGATTGCTTGTGACCATGTACACAATTTTAGCATAAACGGTTTGCATGTTCTACAACAAAGCATCCAGTTCTACAAAAGACATCCGCAATTTGTTTGAAGATGCTTGAGACGTCCCGCAGATAGGGATCTTACTAACAAAGTTTAGGCAAATTTGTTTCTACCATTTCAATGACCTCTGGTCTCACCTAGGTAGTGACGGTAAATCTCAAGTTTTACTTTACAAGAGGAATGTAACATGTGGTTTAATGCATATTCCAAAAATAACAACTTTAGTAAGTTTATTTTTTTTAAATATTAAATAGATTTTTTTCAGTAAAAAATAATATAATTGAGGGGGAAAAACACATTTAACTTCTCTAAAATGTACAAATATTTTTTTAAATGAAACGAAAAAGGATTTACATTTACATTTATTCATTTGGCAGACACTTTTATCCAAAGCAACTCACAGTATTATACAGTAGTCAATCATCACACGGTAAGATGTCTTAACTCAAGGACACTTCAGTCATTGTCTGCTGACACTGGGATTCAAACCAGCAACATTACAATGGACTAGTTACATGTCCAACTCTCTTACCACCAGACCACAACTGTATAAATAACAAATATATTTATATATATATATATATATATATATATATATATATATAAATATATATCTGAAATATACACCAATAGTATTGGTGAATTCTAATAGAAATATTTGGGTTAATCAGATTTACATAATTCTTTACTTTAAGATGCATGAAATTTAAACAGTATATTAACTTAATTTCAAAGCTTATAAATATACTATTTTTTCTTTATTATAAATAGTTTCTTGTGAAAACAAAATAAAAATTAAGTCTGCACATTTAAAGGACAGTCTGAGGGCAAACAAATAACAACTTGGGCAATTCCAGCATTTTCAATCCAAATTAAAAAAGAGAACTAAAAGTTTTAATGTTTTTAAAATGAAGTTTTGACAGATTTAAAGTATGGTTTGTTGTTGTGATGTTCGGATGTTGAAACCTGTATCTCATATTGTGTTTTCTCATGTTTTGTTGCAGGCCACATCTGAGATTTGAAGAACAGACAACACTGGTCCTGTCATTCCTCCTCCTTTAATAAAGTGCCGACTGGAAGCTTATATGATTCAAAGAAACATCTTTGATCGTCTAACCATGCTCACAACATTCTGAGACTGTGGATTTTGTCAGGCTCTCACTGACTGCAAAGCGATGCCAGCTGGGTTGGCCTGCCGTGACATTATAAGTGCCCAATGGTTCTGTATGTAAAACAAACTTGAAAGACCGCCCAAAACGCTGTTGGAGTTCTCGGCTCTCATCGTTTATGGCACATATGCTCCTAAGGCGTTTTAAGCATTAACAAAACACATCAGGGCATCCTACGGTTGAACATGACTCATGGGGTGGAGTCTGGCCCTGACACTCAACAGGATTCCACTGCTTTAACATATCTGGAAGGTTTGCTAATGCATCCAGTCACAACTGGGCCTGCTGCCACTGTAACAAGGAGAACAGAACCTGACCGCCACAATGAGGAAAATGCCAATCAGGTGACTCAGGTTTTTCATCTCCCCGACGATGGCTCCCCCACACCAGTCAAAAGCAGCCCACCCATTGCAGCCTCGCAGCACCTTAGGAAAGCAAGATTGCTTCGTTCGGGACCATGGAGTGAAGTGGACAGCCAGGAAAGGACAGAATCTGTAACAGAAGTGAATGGACAGCACTACAAAGGAAGCCAGGATGGTGCTGGACAGGGAGAGAGCACCTTGCTTGCTTCTCTGCTCCAGTCCTTCAGCTCTCGCCTGGAGAGCGTTGCTTTGCAACAGCACATTTCTCAAAACCACAAACATGTCGTAATGGAGAACAGCGAAAGCGCTCCTGTCGATAAAGTCACCTATCAGAATTATGGCACAGCTTCAGGCCGCCTCAAAAGCCTCATGAAAAGAAGCAAGCAGCAAAACCATAACACTGTGCCTTATTGTCGCCAGAATTCAGATTCTCCTCATTCCTCACAAAGTTTTGCCCAGCCCGAGTCGATGCCCTGCACAGAGCGACTCAAGGCTGTTGCAAATATAGTGCGCACTAGATTGAGTCCAGCCCCCTCCCCAAAGCCCAGTGTGGCCTGCAGTCAGCTGGCCTTGTTGCTTTCCAGTGAAGCTCACCTACAGCAGTACTCCAGAGAACAGGCCATAAAAGCACAACTAACCAGTCGGTCAGCCAGTGAGAGACTTGCAGCCATGGCCACTCAGAAAACCCAGGATGCAAGGCCTCCCAGCATAGGGCCGTCGCCAACCGCTCCACACATGTTGAGCTCTTTAAATGTCCAAAATGGAACATGCTCCCCATCAACTGTAAACTCCAAGGCTAGCCCTTCACTTGCACCGCCCTCCACAAAACCTCCAAAAGAGAAGCGGCCCTTTGACCGACACAGTCGACCTCCTCAGAACTGCAGCAGCCTGTTGCTTCTCCTCCTCAACAATCAAAACTGCCAACAGAGGCTCACCAAGAATGGACACCTAGAAGATGATTGCGGTATCCTCCTTAGCCGGCCATCTTCCTTGCAGTCTGACAGCGAGTACTCCAACCAAGAGTACAGCCTGACCAAAGACAGCAGTGATGCTGAGAGCATCTCCAGCTGTTCCCCCATTGACCTCTCAATGAAAAGCAGAGCCCCCAGCCAAAAATGTAAACCCTGCTCTTCTTTTACCCCCTCCTTGGACAAGCTCACAGACCCTCTCAAAAACAAGTGGAAGCTGGAACCTTCTGTGCCAAAGGTCCACAAGGCCACAAATTTGGAGACCAGCCCAGATATGAAATCCCATGATGAGGTCACTCTAATGCAGTTACTGCTGGACCGCAGAAAAAACGAGAAGTTAAACAAAAGTTCAGATAGTCCAGGTTTACGTTCTGACACGATCATCAGAGGCTTGACCACAGCCCCAATAAATCAGATTCCTCTGGACCAGCAGGTGGGTGGGGGGCTATCCAAATTTAGTTCTGTCTCTCCTTTGAACCCCTCGCCTTGTGCTCAGTCCAGTCCTCTTGATCTGTGCAAATCTAATGCCCATTCAAATGAAGAGAAGATGGACCCTTCGTTTAGTGCCAGCAAGCTATTACAGAATCTGGCTCAGAGTGGTACACAGAAACTGTCTCCCTCTCCCCCTCCTTTACACCCTCATAAGTTGACAAGCCAAAGGCAAAGCCCAGAACTTGGGCAAAACAAGCCTCAGGCTCTTCTGGATCGTCTTGTTGTTCCAGTCAAGCGGAACAGAACCTCCACGGTGGATGGTCCCCCTGCTGCTCTCATGCCTCACAAATGCGAGCAGTCACCTTTGGCGTCAACGCAGATAGAAAACCTTCTTGAGAAGCGTACTGTACTTCAACTTCTCCTGGGAACAGCTTCCAACAAGGACAAAGCCAATGGGCTCATAGTCTCAGAAGAGAAGCCTCAGGTGGTCTTTGCCAACTGTGAAAGCTTAAATGGACCGTCAATTGGTGTTAAGATCAAATCAGAGCCTGTAGAAGAGAATTTTTCATCAGGTAGCTCTGATGAAGGGCCGCACAATCAGAGACAATTCAAGCAACACAACAACAAAGCACAGGACAAGGTCAAGTCAGAGCTTTGTCCTACAGAAACAGCTGCTAAATTTGGACTTCTCAGCGAGCTTTTACAGCAAAATTCTACCTGTCATTCAAACCAACACAAAACACTCTTTACTAAGCCTGTAAAAGAAGAGCAAATGAATGCTCACAGCACTCTTCCTAAAAAAAGAAAACTGTGCATTGAGCTGGCAGAGCACCTGAGTAATGAACTCTGTCAACGGTCAAGAGAAAGTACTAGTGACCATTTGGTGTCTGAAACACCTGAACACAACAGCAGAGGTCTGATAACACCAAAGGAAGAAGATTTACTCGGGAGTCCCAGGAGCAAAGCTAAACTGTCCCGGGAAAGCCAAGGCTTTAACGTTCTTAAGCAACTCCTGCTCTCTGAAAACTCTTTGAAGGAGCTTTCCCAGCCCAGAGAAAGTCCCGTCCTTCCTCAGGCGAACTGTTCAGCCAACGGGAACTTAACCAACTCTGGTTTTCCACACTTGTCATGGTACCCCTATTCTGCCGGTACAGGCCCCGGCATGCCCCAAACAGCTTCTACTCCCACATTAATTGATAGCACGGGGTTGTCGCAACTATGGGCTAAGAGTTCTCCAAAAGCCAGTGGTAAATCTGTTAAAAAAGAACCTGAAAGGTCACCTCCTATCAGCAGGGAGGAAGGATACAGTCCCGACTCGCCTCCTTTAACAAGGTCGAACCCAATTTTGTACTACATGCTCCAAAGGGGAAATGGTCAGCTAAGAACTGAGATTCGGGATCAGTCGGCCCACTGTGTCGTGGGAGGTAAAGTGGAGCCGTGCAGCGACTACGAGTGCAGCATTAGCTCTCTGGCCCATAGTCAGACTTATAGCCAGAGAGAGGAGAGTTTAAATGGCTCAATGGAGAAATGGTAGACGTTGGCATGGTCATTTATTTATGTATGTGAGATCTTCTTTATTGCTTTGATTTGAACTGTATGCAGAACGTCTTTGAGACTACTTGGCCCTGCTTTGAATGCATTCATTTATATATACTTGCGTGATTTATTTTGTTGTTCTTGGTCCTTTCAAGTACTTCACATCTTTTGCTTTTATTAAGATTTTGTCAGCATGTCCAGCACAATGTAAAATTTCCACTGCGTTCTTTTTTTCCCACCCCTGAAACATTTATGAAGAACATTCAATGAGGTGTATTATTGATGAATCCAGATATGTTACTGCTAATTTCCTCCTAGATTTATCTACAGCCAAATCAGGTGTTCAGTTTTCTCAATTGAGAAAAACGTAAGGAAGCACAACGGAATATTGCATTTGCGACATTGAAAAGTCCCATGAAAAGTTTATTTTCTTAAAGAAGATTTTAAGGAATGGGTTGCATCAGGTATCTTTAATCAAGACTAGCTAAGGTCAAGGGAGCTGCTCAGACATTTAGGGCTAAAAAGGCAACAACATTAACTGGAATGTTATGTAATTGTAGCTTAGTGGGATTTACAGTACTTTAACTTCATCTGGAATGAAACTGTAGGTGTTACGTGGTGATAAAGGCATGATATTTTAAAAAAAGAAAACAAGCAAACACGAGTGTCATATTTCAGTGAAATGTATCATTTGCATTTTGTATAATTTGTTTTGTACTTCAAATACTCTATATGTAGCATTTTATAGATTTCAGTTTTGTTGGAACTGTTATGAAGATTGAGGAATTGCTAGTTTGTCCACCAAAGCCATCAGGGTTAACTCTGTCTTATATTAAGAGAATATAAGAAAACGCATTCAGTTGGGGTTGATTTTATTTTTTATGATTATACAAAGGCCCATCACTCACAGTCTTAAACCTAAACATTGCAACATTTATTCTACATTCTCTGCGCGCCACGTTTTGACAATGATTCAGCAAATGTAAATAATGCTTTCATGATGAAAGATGACTATTTTGTAATGTACCAGATTGAAACATTTTTAATGTCTTGCGTTGTACATATGAAATGTGTAATAATGTACATAACAGCCAGAGAATGACACTTTTTTTTCTGCATGTCTCTATGTTGTGGGCTAATGATAATCTCTGTTCAAAGCTCTGCTCTGCAGCCTGTAGCATGTGCACGCATGGGGAGTCCCTGTGTATGGGGAAATGTCAAGTCTTAAAATAGATGTTTTTCTCATGAGGAGAAGGGTACTTAACCATAATCTGTCTGCAAATGCAGTCCTAGACTGTTGAGCCAGCGCTCAAGCCTGCCAGGACAAATGTTCGTTTTTGTTTTATTTCTGAACGTTTTCACATTTCTTTTGGTTAACTGAAACGACATTGGTATGAATTTGATTTAGAGTTGTCCGTCTAATGTGTTTTTATCAACAACAAAATCTTTCATATACTTACTCCTATTATAATCACAACCTTTGGGGTTTCTTATGTTCTTCGGTGTTTATTTGCACAGATAGCAAAATAAAAAATATTGAAATGCACAGAATTGATTTTGTTTTGTCATGTTTTTTCAGTTCCCGCAGTAATATTTTGCATGTTTTGAGACGTCAGAACATGAGATAGGAATATTTTAAATGAAATTTGGCTTTTTTTATTTCAATTTAACTTCAGATTTGCTAGCAGCCTCCTCTGATATATAAGTACATTATATAAATATGATTATATAAATACAAGGATAATTCACTGAAAATAAAAATGACATGCATTTTATTATTTTTTTTCTATCAGGCACAAAATAAGATATTTTGAAGAATATAGGGGCAACAAAAAGTTTCAGGGTAATTATATTTAATGTTAATATAACATTAAATATAATTATGTAAATTAACAATAAATATTTGTTTATTTTCGGTGAACTTTACCTCTAACCATTTAATGTATGCAAGGGAAAGCTGATTGAATGTTTGCTTCTTTCTTTGTGTTCACCAGAAAAAAAAAGAAATGTATACAGCTTTGGAACACATAGAACGAGTTTCTTATGACAATATTTTTTAGTGGTTAACTATCCCTTTGAAATTAACATGGGCTTTTAAAAGAAAATCAACATGTACAAAAAAGCTAAAATGTACTCAAATGCATTATACTATTAAATGCCCATTGTTATTTTGAGAAATGATTATTTCATTTTTATACTGTTCACATTTATCAATGTCCATCAAAACTTCTGGTGGGTTGATATGATTTAGTAACTAAAACCTTGTTGGAAAAAAAGTTGTCTGTCCATTTTTGAGGAACAGCATCTCATCCTCCCTCTTTTGGAACATCATTGATGTCCACCTGTGAAGGTTAAGCAACGGTCAACTACCACATAACTGCCAACATTCATCTATATTTAACCTCTGAAGTGCACGCATCCCCCAACATCACCTTTGCACTTTCCAACCGTGAGACTGTGATATATACACACACATAACAAACTGGTATTAGCATTATTGCCAGTTCTCAACAATAGCAGGAAAGAGATGGTAAGGAGGATTAGGAAAACACCGTCTTATAATTATGGGAAATCGGCTTGTTGGCTTCCATTTCAAAAAGCGGTCGTCCAACCATTGTGAAGAAAGCATTGATCTCGATTCTGCGCTTCCTGTTGGCCACTTGAAACAAATGTCAGAATAAACATTTTACCTTTAAATCGAGCCACAAAAGCCCCAAAATACTGAGACTGAAAATGTGGTAATATGATTTTTTGGGAAATGTATAATATGTAACATAGGCCTCCATATTCTTATATTCTTAAGATTTATTTAAAGGAAATAATTGTGTTTTAGATTTCAAATAATGCTTCTTATTCAAAAGTTTCTGTCACCCATCACTTTAATCCTTTACCAAGTTTTCTTTCCTTCAACTTCAAATAACCTTTTCCTCCGTGTGAACTTCACCGTCCACAGATTCTTATCATGCTTGAACCTCCAACAACCCCTGATTTCCTTTTGGCTTTAAAACAGACAAAAGGCCAAACGCAGCAGTCACATCTAAACCAGGGTCAAAAAACCCTGCACAAACGGCCGTTTGTCTGTCTTACATCCTCTCATATAACCGACTTTCTAATGGGGGTGTTTGGATGCAGGCCAAAAACCCTCTTACTATTTAACTAAAGCCCCTTACACAAAGGAAATGTTTTGCACTTCCAGGAAGACAAAGTAAGGTCAATGAGGTTCACCAGGTTGAGATGGAGTTGCTGCGTGCGATTTCAACGGTAGAGCGAGGTGTCGTGGGTAAATGTTTGACTCAAAATCATTATTATTCCACAGATGTTGGTTTTAAAACCACTTGTTCACAGGTGCTTAGGTTTAATCTCATGGAATGACCCGGGCCAGTAACGAAATTGTTCTTTAAAATAACACGTTGTTTCATGCCTTAAGTGCTTTAGACAAGTGAACATGTCAAGTAGTCTTGTTCAACATGGTTCACTTGTTACCAACCAAGTTACATGCATGATGTCATGTTTCTGTACTCAAAACACTCATTCAGCACTGCAACCATTCTGAAAGTTTTTTTAAATCTGGAATTTTAACCGTCGGAAAGTTACTAGTTATTTAATGCCATTCGCAGTCGTAAAGCTGTATCCGTCTTCTGTAAATGTGAGTTAACCAAATACATTTCGGAGATATGAACCACGCGTTACTACATTAAAGCTGCTTAAGATTTACAAAAGAGAGGCACAGACCGCATGTGATACATCTCCTTTAAGAAGTTACCATAAAAGAATTCTATATGTATATGGCGACATGTCATAATTTCACAAGATCTGGTTTACCAAGATTTTAACATAATTCTAAGCACTTTGCTTTGAGTTGTGATGCTAGTAAAATCCCAGCCTTTTATAAAAGATAGACATCTTCACATTTTACCCAACCGATCCTCATTGATGGCCACTCCAATCTTGTATTCTGTGTTAATACCTCCGGGGTTGTGACCTTTGTATGTCTCTGACATCTCTAGTTCACTCACTGTGGTAAATGTGTGGTTTATGTGCAGTTGCCCTGCAGCTGTGACAGCCCCTGTAATTTCCCATCAGCCCTTTCTTCAAAGGCCACAAAAATGGGACAGCTGGCAGAAGAACTTCTCTTCATTCATCAGGGATTTCTGTTTGATCACGAGCCACTGGTGGTGCGTTGACCTCGTGCCATGGGACACAAAGAATTTAAACTTGATTTAGACTTAACATATTGGAGTAAACATTTCATGGGCTATTAATGAGAAAATAAATGGGGTTGAAAGCTGGAACGAATGTGGTGTTTCGACATAATGGTAGGTGAAAGCTTACCATTGTATGCGTGCTCAATGAAATCCCTAAGATCATATTTGATAGAATAGTTTTCAATTCAATTGTTCGATAACGCTAGATGATAAGATGGTATTTGTTACAATATGTTATGCATTAGTGAACAAAAAACTAACTGAACAATGCTTGCAAAGCATTTACTATAACATTATATTGTGCAGTTAATGCACGATGAATCAACTAACAGTTGAATTAGGCTTAAGGTGATTGTTCGCCCCAAAAATATGTCATAATTGACCGTTGTCATTTCAAACCTGTATGACTTTCTTTTTTCAGCAGAACACATAAAATGATATTTTGAAGAATGTTGGTAACTGGGTCTGGCGACACTGCTTATATACAAACTTGCTTCAAAATATCTTCTTTTGTGTTCTTTGAGAAAGACCATACAGGTAGGTGAGTAAATGATGATAACATTGGAAGTTTCCAATTTTAATTGCTCATATTAGCAAATGCATTCACTAATGTTAACAGATAGTAACAAAGGATGTGGGTTCAATTATATCATATTTTTTATTCTATAAACAGAAATTATATTCTGTAATATTGTGCAAACTAGTCTATGTAGGGTACTTGTAAATATAAAAATTATATGTGAATCAAATCCAAAGAAATTTTCCAAATACAAAAAATAAATAAAGAATGTAACGTTTGTATTATTTTATAAATTTTCTGTAGTTACAAATGTCCTCTGAGTATTTTCCATATGGCCAGCATAAAGTGAGCTCCATCGGTCACTGACTTTCATGGCAAACATTTCTACAAATCTCTCTTAAATGTGAAAGGTGTCTAAGTGTCAAGCAATCTCGCTGAGGCCAGACTGAGATAAGAACTATTGGTTCTGAGGTCAAAGGTTAAAGAGAGGCCTCTCGTGCCCTATGCATTGTACCAAATAGTGCAGGAGATTCATTTCCACTCCCGAAGTTAAGAAAACTCCCCAGACTGACCCGTGAAACCTTTGCATTACACTTCAGAAGAATGTTAAGGCTGGGAGATGTATGGGGTGGGAAGTGAGGTCACATTTATGCACAATCTGGGATGTCTCTATCTACCTAAATAAAGACATGAACTCATGTCGAATGAACGGCTGCATCTGATGGGCGTCATGGCCTTAGGATTTGCGTCACCTTCAACCCGTCAATGTAAAGAAGTCATATCATGTGTAACCTGAGAGGTCTGTGCTTGTTTACTGTACAGGAAATAGCCTGTATATTCCCTAGACACGTACAGTAGATATGCATGTGCAGAGGGTTGACATGCCCGAGGGTTCATGAGAGATCAAACTCCATATTTACACAGAAAGAAACTGGAGCAGGTCTACAAAGCATCTCTTACAGTGTTATCGTGTTAGTAACATGACGGAAAAACAGTCGACCCAGATACTTCTACTAAGTTTATGTTCTTATGAACAGTTGTTCATTTGGTGCATTTTTATTATTCTTGTTATAAAAACCTTCAAATCAAGAACATTGTTTGAAAAGAAAAAAATTAGTGTTATTTCATAAACATTTTGACCTTCTCTGGTTACTTTTGATGTCTGTTTAGTGCTATACATATCAGTCACTGTGACATAGTTTATGCAATCTTCCTCTGGGTGAAAATACAACGATAACGCCACCTACTGGTAGTGATCAGGCTTGCAGACAGGAAAAATAATCTTGATCTTCTGTTTGTCAATCATGAGTCAATGGTTTCAAAAATAAAGAAAACCAAATACAAAGGAAACAGAGGTATATATGTTTTGATTAATGATAATAAAGAAAGGTTTAACATTTACTTTTTTACTGTTGTTAGAAAAGCTTCATTAACACATTTTTGAATATTAAACACGTTTAAAAGGATATTAATTCTTATAAAGATTAAAAAAGCCTTAAATATGATCATGTAGTTTTTATTAATTATCTTAGCTGTGACTAAATACAATGCTAAATTAGAATATTTATTTTTATTAATTTTGATAACTTTGGAATATTTTTATGTATTAGATGGCTTTTAAAAATACAGTTATGGAAGTTTCAAACAATAATGCAATAATAACAATAAACAAAGAGGGATTATTTATTTATCTCCACTTTTACTTTCTACTCGTCATTAATTTATCTATGTTCTCTGTGTTTAGAGAATAAATGTAAATACAAAATTTAATCTTAACAAAATACTTTTGTCTCCTAAAACATTTCAGTAATTCAAACAATAAAACATACAGTCCAAGTCCAGCTCAACTTCTGCTGAATCTTTTAATTTATTAAAATAATAAAATATGTATGTATCCTAATATATCTTACTTCCTAAAAGTTATTCAGTAAAGTAATTTGATATAATATAAATGGGTATTAAACTGTATAGACAATACTGAACAGTATGTACAAGAGCTCCATTATTTATCAGAAATAGAGAAACACATGACTGAACTCAAACTTTCTCTTTCATTT